>JAJOZX010001798.1:15000-230000 GCA_023014485.1 Bathynomus jamesi | reverse complement strand
TTTGCATTTTCATTCTAGCATTCATTCTACGAGGTCACTTCATCCTTCTCGACACAATGTACCCAACGTGTTCATATATATAGTGGCGCTCATAAGTATTCGTACAGAGAAATATTTCAGTTAGGTTAGTCCTTATCTTTTGTACCATGCCTATGATAGTTATGAAAAGTTTACCATTCGTTTGGAAAAATTTAACAAATAAAAAATTAGTTTAACTCCAAAATATAATGTAAAACATCAAAGAATTTGAAGAAAAAAAAGTTAAAATGCAAAAGTTTTCTTACATTTACTTTCAAAATTTAATACTTTTTTGTATTCACCTTTTGCTTCAATGACTTTCACTGATTCGCTTTGGTTGTTTTTCCACTAAGTTTCGACATCTCTCAGTAGAAATTTTAGCCCAGTCTTCTAAAGAAAATTGTTGCAATTCATTCAGATTCGAAGGGTTTCTCTCGCGGACAGGGTTTTTTTTTTTTTTTTTTTTTTCCCCAAATCAAACCATAAATTTCACTGGTATGCATATGAATTTTTTTTGTCTGCTGTGAGGGTTTTTTCAACTCATATTATATAATTCGACCATGCTGAATTCGAAAATGACATTGGTTTTCCTCAATCAGGTCAGGTTTTTTCTCTATTGGCCATTTATTATAAGTCCAATTTTATCCCCAAATTTATTGATTTTTTTAGCTTAAACACTGTAGATACGAGTAATATTATAAGAACACTCGTGAAAAATGAAAACATTGTGTGAATAAATACTTTTATTCATACAATGAATATGGAAAAAAGTTTATTGAGGAAGGAATGAAGTTTTTTTGGCTTTCCGTCTGTGTTTTTCTTCGGGCACGTCTCGCTTCAAACACCAGCAATAGTCCGCCAGCATATTGATATCCCAGTTTCCCTGGTACCTCTCTTCCATTATTTTGATATCTTGGTGAAATCGTTCACCCTGTTCCTCACTATAATCCCCGCAATTTTCAGGAAAATAGTCCAAGTGGGACCACAAAAAGTGCATTTTTATGGACATGCGCGACCCATGAGCTTTGAAAGCTTCCATCAAGTTTTCGACAACGGACTCGTATTCTGGACTTTACGTTTGCCAAGAAAATCAGTGACAACTGATTTGAATGCCTGCCAGGCATTCTTCTCAGTTGGAGTCATTGCGTTTTCGAACTGAGTATCCTTGATCAAAGTTCGAATTTGAGGCACATCAAAAACCCCAGCATTTAGTTTAGCATCAGATATATGAGGAAATTTACTCTCGAGATATCGGAATGCTGAACCCTCCTTATTCATTGATTTGATGAAATTTTTCATCAAGCCCAGCTTAATATGAAGTGGTGGGAGCAAAATTTTGTTGGTGGTACAAGGGGCACTGAAACGACATTATGCGACCCAGGTTCAAAATTCTCTCTGGATGCCCATTCACGCTGTGCATAGTGCTTCTCATCCGCTCGGCTATCCCATTTGCAGAGGAAACATGGGTATTTCGTGTATCCCCCTTGCATTCCCAATACAAATGCCACAATCTGAAAAAAAAAAAAAATATTTAAAGAATTTAGAGAATTTGTTCATCAGATAAAAAAATCTATGCATTGGACTGTATCACTTCTGTGGGGAAGTTAAGTGTTCTTATACGCTCTCAAATAACCTTTGGAAAAACAAGATAGTCAATAGCAATAGTTTACTTATGATATTAGTATTACCTTCAAATCTCCACAGATCCTCCAGTTATGTTGGTCGTATACGAGAGCATCCAGTAAAATTTTCATGTTATCGTAGCTCTCAGTAAGTTGTACGGAATGTGCTACAGGGACTGATGCAACCCTATTCCCAATGTTGAGAAGTACTGCTTTGAAACTTCGTTTAGACGAGTCTATAAATAGCCTCCATTCTGATGCGTTATATGGCAGGCCCAAGGATTCGATTAGCCCCTCAACATTGCAGCAGTACACTAAGGAAGAGGTATTTTCGTGCACTGCAAAAAACTTGCGGAATTCTTCCTCTCGTTTCCTATACCAGGAGAATGTTGTTCCCGGAGCCAGCAAGTTGTCCTCTCGAAGTCGTGAGCCCAAGATCTCGGCAGCTAATTTGGAAAGTCCTAAATCCCTGGTAAGATCATTAAGTTTGGCCTGGTTGAGAGGCTCGGCTCATTTGAAGCGGTATTTTGAGGTATATACGACTGGGACTGGTCATTGGCATTGGTCATTGATTCATCATCAGAATCATCGAAGTCCAGGGTTTGAGGTGTGTCGGGTATTGGAATTCCAGGACTATGGGGTACAGGTCTCATAGCAGAAGGAATGTCAGGGTATACAACAATGTGTTTATTCTTCTTGTTAACTCCTGAAAATAGAAACACAGAAACATGGATATAAAACTTGCATATGAAATAGAAGAAGCATTCAGACAGTGGCGGCTCGTGAGGGAAGGCTGCGGTCTGTAAGATATGAAATAGGTCGATGGAGTCTGTATATTTTCTTTCTTTTTCATTCATATTGTCCCTTCGGGGACAATATGAATGAAAAAGAAAGAAAATATACAATCATTTTATATGTAAATGTAACTTGTATAACAATATGTATGTGTAAATGTATTTTCTATAACAATATGTAAATGTATGATTACCATTATGGTGAATATTATGCTATATATGGTGAATATTACATTATGGTGAATATTATGTCAAGTTTCATACGAGGATTTCAAAATATTTAAGAAAAATAAATTTATAAGCCCACCTTGGAGGTTTGTCATGCAGAAATAGCAATCTGTCACGTGATCCTTTCCTTCTCTCCAAATCATGGGAATTCCAAAAGGCAAAGATTTCGCTCTGCCTTTGCTCCATCTTCTCAAATTTTCAATGCACGTCTTGCAGCATACATGAGGGGCGAAATTTTTGTCCTGGTCCCCTAGCTTAATTCCAAAGTATGCTCTATACATTGTCTTCACAAATTTAGTGATTTGGGACTGGTTATTTGGCATGGTAACCGTCCCACATATGTAGCAGAATCTATTGGGATCATTTTTACACGCTCTATTCATTATGAAATATTTTATCTATATGCCTGAAAAGTAAAAAAAGATATTATACAAGTGAAACAAGTGATGATAGATGTTACTGTTCCAATTCCGCTTTGACAAAATCACGAAAAATTCTATTTTACTTATGAGGCCATAGCCGGATAACCTGAGCTAATTGAGAAAAACGGATTGCAGATTCGAAATCAGCAGGAAAAACTCTATAAGAATCACTTACAAAACCCTTGACAGCAAAATTGATGCATACCAGTGTTATCGATTAAATTGAGATCTGGGCTTTGACTGGGGCACTCGAGAAGCTTGAAATTCTTTTGTTGAAGCCATTTCATGGTACTTCTACTTCTATGTTTTGGATCGTTATCTTGTTGCAGTACCAATTGCGACCCATTCGCAACTCCCGAACTGAAAGCAATACATTTTCTTCTAAAATTTCCTCATATTTCTTCGAATTCAAGATTCCATTGATGACAACGAGCTTTCCTGGACCAGAAGCACTAAAGCATCTCCAAAGAAGCAAACTACTACCACCATTTTTAACCGTAGGAAGGATGTTTTTTACCTCGAATACAGTATTTGATTTTCACCAAACTTTGGTAGTAAATACCGTTGCTGGTTCCCGAATTCAATTTTGGTCTCGTCTGTCCACAGAACTTTCTTCCAGAATGCAAATCCATCTTTGATGATCCTTGGCGTACTATAAACGAGCTTCTTTGTGTGCTTTTCGTAACGGAGATTTTCTTCGTGCAACTCTTCCATGCAGACCATTCTTTCTCAATGTATGATGTACAGAAGAGAGATGTATATCGATCTTACAGTTTTAATATTTGGCAAATATCACTCGCAGGCAGGCGCGGACTGGCCCCGGCGGCCCGGGCCGGTGGGCCCTCTCCGTTGGGGGCCCTAAATTTGTTCGACGTAGTACTATATAAGACCTCAGGGGTGTTCACAGGGGTAAAAAAAAAAGTGCCAACACGGCAACGTACGTTGGCGACAAAACGGCATTAAAATTTTCCACTTTTTTTAATACTAGTAAAATAATTGATATTTAAATTGTTTAGGATTATTAACTTTAGTTTATTCGTTGATATATTATGTCCGTTTAAATAAATTTTTATTTAATTAAATTTAGTATAATATATTTATTTTATTTGTTGAAAATTAGTTAAATAAATGTTAAAAATCGCTGTTTCCAAACGCATTTCTGAGATTTCTAGTGTAACCAATCAGCACTCTAGGACATTATTTCATTATTTTTGGCGCGAAAAATAAAATTAAGTAAATAAAGTAAATATTTTTTAAGCGGTGTTGCATTTGTGCTGGCGCGCCGATTTTTTGCTCTTGGTCTTTATAATTGGTCTTTATAACGTAAGTAATTTACTGAATTTTTATTTAAGTAATTGTTATTTTTTGAAATTTTTAAGCTTTGAACACATAAATATCTTAGGACTGAATAAAGGCCAGCAGGGCCCAGCCAGTTCAGCCTAGATCCCAAGAACCTGCATACCCAAACCTACAATCCACACCCCTAATAATTTCCTCATATACCTTTTTTCTAAACGCCTTTGAAAACGTTATTCATTGATATTGTGCGCTATATAAATATATATATTATTATTATCAGAGGCGTAACTAAAAGGAGAAAGGCCTGTATCCTACTGTTGATAATGGGCCCCTCTGTAATAGTAAGTAAGTGACAGTTTAATTTGGGATTGAAAAAAGTCTCTTTCTACTTCAACGTTTTCTATGATTTTCATGAGTAACTTTCATATTGTAATATATATATATATATATATATATATATATATATATATATATATATATATATAATATAATGCAAACCCACAAAGAAAAAGAAAAATGATTCCAAGGCCTTTCGTGTGTTCAGAAGTCCACCTCGTCATTCCCTGACTGCGTATTAATTAGATTTGATTTTGGTTGAGTTCAAAATTATATTCAAAACTCGCGGGGATTTACAGGTCATGACAAAATTACTAGGTTTTTAAAACATCCATAAACACTTTTTTGGGGGCAGAATTTACTGAAGCTTTTTGGGGGCCCTCTCAGTGACACCTGGCCGGTGGAAATTTTTGAGCCAGTCCGCGCCTGCTCGCAGGCACTAGTGGATTTACAGCAGCCATTCTTTCAATCCGTTTAGCCGTACGTTCTGGAATTTTGTAAGGTTGTCCACACTTTGGTAGAGTTTTCATTGTTCCAGAGCCATCCCATTTCGAAATAACTGCAGCAACCATCGTAAATGGAATTCGAAGTTCTTCTCCTATCTTCCTATAACTCTTTCCAGATTCGTGCGCAACAGTAACAGATCTCTTAAGATCCGTAGACGGCTCATTACCACGACGACCCATTGTTTACTGATGGATTGTACACTGAAGATTTACAGAGAAAATTCTGGAATTCAGAATTACTAAGTCTCTAATCAATAAATCAATAAATCAATTAAATTATTCAAGTTTAAGGGAGACACACAAAGAAGTAAATAATTTTGTAAATAAGTGTACGAAAACTTTACATTCTAAATATTTTGTATTTTCCTCAAATTCTTTGATGTTTTATATTATATACTGGAATTAAACTAATTTTTTTGTGTGTTAAAGTTCTCCAAATGAACGGTAAACTTTTCATAACTATCATATGTATCGTACAAAAGATAAGGACGAATATAACTGAAATAATTCTCCGTACGAATACTTATGAGCGCCACTGTATATATATTCGTATATGTGGGGTGTTTCTTAAAAGTCAGGCATCATAGCATTGGAGTAAAAATAAGCTATATGTGGGTATGGTGCCTGACTTTTGAACAGCCTCTGTATATATATATAACGGAGAAGCTATTTGCTTAATGTTAAAGGTAGCTCTGGGAATCTATACTTGCTTTTCATTATTCTATATGTGCACTACCATCAAAGGAACCAGAACCATTTGTTTTCGGGAGTTGTAGATGGTAAGATCATTGTCAGTGGTTAATGGTACAGAACCTTTGTCAGCCATTTTGTCTCTTGATAAGTTGAATCTTCTATGTGAGGAAGGCACATGAGGTGGTGAAGCGCAATTGTCCTAATTTACCCTTCCTCTTACGGCCATATATACTCGTGTGTGTATATATATATATATATGCGTGTGTGTGTGTGTGTGTATATATATATGTGTGTGTGTGTGTATATATATATATATATATATATATATATATATATATATATATATATGTTGGGGTAAATGTGATAAATTGGTAATTATGCATAATTGAAAATATCATGACTTAACCTAACCAATTGTCAAGGGCGTACAGTTGACCTAACCGGGCATTCAATTCAATTGACCTAACAGGGCATTCAAGGTTAGGTCAATTGAATGCCCGGTTAGGTCAACTGTACGCCCTTGACAATTGGTTAGGTTAAGTCATGATATTTTCAATTATGCATAATTACCGGTAATTATGCATAATTACCAATTTATCACATTTACCCCAACATATATATATACACACATTAGCTAACTTTGGTTTTTGCTTCCGCCCGGATTATTAATTTTGACGAAGGTGAAGCTCCTGTTGCTCCACCTTGGACCTACAGCTTAACGTGGAATCCGAACTACGATGTACCATGAGTGGTCAGAAATTATAAAGTCTTTACCCGGACTCGATCTCACGACCTCCCGATCAGCATCCCTGCGTATTAACCACTTGGCCAACCAGGGTCCCCATTTATCTACCAATCTATTTTTTCTGAAAGGATGAACAGCTGGGTAAGCTGAGAATCGAACCCGGGGCTGCTGGGTTCGTTGTCAGCGATTCTAGCCACTACACCATCGAGGCGCATATACAGGGCGTCCCCAAAAAATGTATACACACTTTAAATACTTATAAAGGCAGTGTTTATTAAAATACATTTCATTTTCAAAATGTAATAGAATCTACAGACATTATTTAATTGTTTTGTCAACGCCTGTTTTCAAACTGACGTCCGTTCTGGTCCAGGCACTGCTGATAACGCGAAGCAATGGAATCGCAAACATCACGAAACATTTCGTTTGGTATTTGTGTGCATTCTCGTTCAATGGCTGCTCTCAATTCAGCGACTGTTGCAGGTTTTATAGCGTAGACTTTGTCTTTTAAGTATCCCCATAAAAAAAGTCTAGTGGTGTGAGGTCTGGTGAACGCGGAGGGTATTCTACGAAACCCCTTCGTCCAATCCACATCCACATCGTGCCAAGTACCACTCGCAATACTCCACTCTTCGGTCCGGATCATCATCTTCATTAATAGCATGGACTAATCTTGGAATGTAACTTTTCCATTGACAGCGCTTCAAAATGCGTTGGACAGACGATTCTGAAATTCCTACCTCACGACTCGCTTGCCGCACAGATTTTCTTGGACTTTGGTGATACGTTTCCAGTACTCTTTCTTGCTTTGTGGGGCTTGTCGATGTCCGTGGTCTTCCGGAACGCTTCTTGTGGACATTCTGAACAGTTCCATCGGCTTCAAACTTATCTCTAATTCGAGTGATGGTAAGTCGCGTTGGTGGATCTGTTTGAAACTCCCTCCTAAACTGTCTTTGCACTTCAACTGCGTTTTCACACTTCCAGTAGCATTTTAGAATGAATTTCCTTTGTTCAAAGCTTAGTCTGACTGCCATTATTAATTCTAATGGGTTTAACTTGGAAAGAAAGAAACATCAATTGAGCTATCAGCTGTTAACGTGTGTATACATTTTTTTGGGACGCCCTGTATATCGGGTGGGCAAAAAATAAAGGGAGACCTCGAACTTTGGCTGTAAAATCCAAAGTTATGGTCAGATTTCAATATTTTTTTCACACCCCACAACTAAGTAAATTTCCTACAAGGTTAGCGGATTTCAAAGAAAACTAATGAAAATTACAGATTTATTGAACATTTCTTTGTGCTACTGGAAATTCTCCATTTACACTACTACTGCATTGTATGTGCAGATAAAAAATTACAAAGTACTCGCATATGGTGCTACCTTGATGTTAAAAAACTGCTCGATATGTTTAACACGAACTTCTACAACCTTTTTCAGTCTAGGACGGAACTCATCTATGGCTTTATTGATTTGTTCTTGTGGTAGTTCATCCCATTTTTCCAGAAGCTGTCGTAAATGAGCGACATTTCTTACTTTAACCCGATAAATTCTGTGACAAATTTTTCCAAAGGCCGTAATCGACAGGATTTAAATCAGGACTGTTTGGTGACCAAATTTAATACCGCTACGATTTTCTTGAGAAGGTTGTCCAAACAATCTGCAGTTGGCTTACGTTCATTAAAATCGCTTTAATTATCAACTTGAACCTTGTCCAAACAACCTGCAGTTGGCTTACGTTAATCAAAATCGCTTTAATTATCAACTTGAATCTTGGTGAGGCGTGGCTCGGATTCAACGTTAAACTGTAGGTCTAAGGTGGAGTGACAAGCTTCACCTTCGTCAGAATGAACAATTCTGGCGGAAGCAAAACCGAGGTTAACGAAGGTTATATGTATATACAGTAGAATGAAGTACACGAAAATCATAAGGCAACGTAACAACCTCAAACATAGCACACAAACACCACACATAGAAGCCATAAAACAGCAGATACAACAGCTCAACACAGAAATAATAAACAAACTCAAAGAAAAACAAACAGAAACATTTAGGGAATTCATAACAACACTAAACCACCCCACAGATACATCCAGGCTATACAAGACTATAAACAGCATTACCCACTCTAACAGCGGCATTCACACTTCATACGCGGCTATCTGTCGCAGCCAGAATAATATCCCAACATACACACAACAAGCTAACATTCTAGTTAATCACTACGCAAAGATAAGTCACTTAAACAGACAACAACCTGAAACACGCAGACAGACAAACAGCCAGACACAAGAAAACCTACAGACTCGACACGACCATTACACCCTTCAATACAGACCAGACCACCAAGATCATCAAAAACATTAAGAATTCGAAGGCTACTGGACCAGACAACATATCTAACATACACCTTAAACACTTGGTCCCACAGGGAATACTAGCTCTCACAATTATCAGCACATATTCATACCAACACCGTATTATTCCTGACATATGGAAACAAGGTAAAATTATTACACTACTCAAACCAAACAAAAATCCAACAGAACCAGCTTCCTGTAGACCCATTACTTTACTATACACACCTTCCAAAGTAACAGAAAGACTAATCTTATAAATCACCAACCCACACATACCACTATCGCCTACTCAACATGGATTCAGACCTCACCACTCAACCACGACATTACTCACTAACCTCACGCAGCACATCATGGATGGCATCAACTCCAGACGACCATCTCAACGTACACTATTAGCAACAATAGACATTAGTAAAGCATTTGATGCTATCCCACGCTTCAATCTCGTAAACAAAATACTCAACACAAACATGCACAACAACACCAAAAGGTGGCTCAGCAACTCTCTTTCAGGAAGATACTCACATGTCACATTTAATGGCAAGTCATCCAAAAACAAGGTTTTTCCGAACGGGGTCCCTCAAGGCTCTGTTCTCTCACCAACACTGTTCAACTTATACATGCATGACATTCCAACACCCACAGATAACAAGCTTACCTTATCATCATATGCAGATGACATCACTGTAACATCCACCCACAACAACATCGACACCGCTACAAATGACCTACAAACATACATAAACAGTATATAAGACTGGCTCACACACAATAGACTCAGAGTAGCGCCCACAAAATCAACCATCACCTTGCTTACAAGCAACACAAAAGAACACCAGATAACTCCACAGCTTACACTAAACAACACCAACATTCCACACACTCACAGGACCTAAATACTTGGGGTCACATACAACACATCATTATCTTTTGCAAACCACATTCAGGACATTAAAAACAAATGTACGTCAAGACTTAACACGCTTAGGGTACTAACAGGCACAAACTTTGGACACCAGCAGGAAACAACATCACTCATATACGAACAATATATTCACTCAGTTATGGACTATGCTAGCCCATGCTGGGCACCCATTATCTCAAACACACACACAAACACCTTAGACAAAACAAAACAACGCACTTCGTATCATTACAGGATGCACTCAAACAACACCAATAGAACACCTGCACACACAAACAAAAATACTGAAAGTTGGGGGACATTTAGACATGAGGGGAACACAATTCATGGCAGCAGCGACAACTAACCCACAACACCCTTGCCACTACATGCACAGACACCTCGCACCATCAAGGTAACACCAGAGAGACATTATAACCAAATACTCCATTCCATACCATGCCCCACAGACATCACACAGAACAGAAAAAACACACACGCACACACACACACACCTAACCCACAAAGCACTGACACGACTCGGTCCGAATGCGGTCCTAGATGCGAAGCCGCCACCCATTAATAAGTCAGAGATCAGTCTGAGCAGATCGGATCGACTTAACTTAGCACGATTCCGATGTGGACATCACCCCAACTTACAGACATATAAACACAGACTAGACAACTCCACAGATGACACCTGCCACCTGTGCCAGGACACACCACAAACAATTGAACACATTATGACAGACTGTACCGCTCTAGCACAACAACGAACACAACACATCATCACTAGTGCGCTGAACCTTTGGTCCACTCCGGAGAGGGCGATCGGTTACCTGCGTGCCGCCGGCTTGCTCGATCAGGGTGGGCTGATCGGCTAACCACCAACAACAACTTGAACCTATGATTAGCAAGATTTTTCTGGAATATTCGCCATAAATCCAATTTCTCAGCTAAAATGCTAAAACATGGCAGACAAACTATAAAATTACCTAGTACTAACATACTAAAATTTCATGGTTCTATGTACCGTATTTGCCGAGATATGAAGGATTTAAAAGGTCTCCCTTTTGTTTTGCTGACCCGACAATGCAGTAATAGTGTAAATGGAGAATTTCCAGTGGCATAAAGAAATGTTCAATAAATCCATAATTTTCATTAGTTTTCTTTGAAATTCGCTCACCATATAGGAAATTTACTTAGTTGTCGGGTGTGAAAAAAATATTGAAATCTGACCATAACTTTGGATTTTACAGCCAAAGTTCGAGGTCTCCCTTGTTTTTTGCCCATCCGATATATACAGATATATATATATATATATATATATATATATATATATATATGCGCCTCGGTGGTGTAGTGGTTAGCGTCGCTGACTACGAATCCATCGGCCCCGGGTTCGAGACCCGACGGCAGCCGGCGCGCAGCAAAACCCAGCTATTCATCCTTCCACACAAAGAAAGTGGTTGGTAGATAAATGGGTACCCTGGGCAGCCTAGTGGTTAAGACGCTTGGCCGCTGGTGGGGCGTGCTTCGGATTCCACGTTAAATTGTAGGTCTAAGGTGGAGTGAAAAGCTTGACCTTCGTCAGACTGAACAATTCGGGCGGAAGCTAACCAAAGGGTGTGTGTGTGTGTGTGTGTGTGTGTATTACGCGAGCGCACGCGTATCCTTGGTGTAAATCCAATTATTTATTTTCCTTTCTTCTGGATTAGTTAAGCCGGTCTGCTAATTACGTTCCCGCATGTCCATCCACTTCTTTTTCAATCTTTACTTTCAGTTAGCTCTTAATTGGCGGGATTAAGATGCAATTTAAACTTTGGAGTCTTAAAAAAAATATTTAAAAAAATTGCAAAATAAATGAGAGCGTTTTCCCCCGAATTTATAAATTTAACACAGGATTTAACCGCTATAAATTTAATGATCGTCACTTATTACAAATAAGTCACTAAAGAGCTGATCGGATCCCACGCAAAGCCGTTAAAAAAGAGGTTAAACGAGCCCCACACATTATTCTTACTTAGTTGGAGCTGAAAGATTCTATAACAGTTAGTGTGTACACACACACACACACACACACACACACACACACACACACACACACAGAGTTACAAGGATAAGAAACCTCAAAGACCTTTCGGTCCACTCGGAGAAGTTCCTGTTATAAACTGTTCATTTTTTAACTATTCTAACAGTAGTAGAAAAATGGATAGAAAAACGTAAGGCTCTCGAAATCCTTCCCTTCGCTCCACCCCCGCTATAAGCGGGTATGGAAAAAGGTTGAAAAAGTACCTTGATCCTGGAAAAGTAACCAAGGAAATTTTAGTGGAAAGAAGAGAATATATACTGTAAACTAGCTCTACAATTATGCCACGCACACATTGAGATCGTTCGTACACTCGATAGCACTGCTACATAAACTAACCAATAATATACTTGTACCGATCGCACATCGTTCGGTATCGTCAGAAGAACCAAGCGCGAATTTGAAATCTCCATAGCTCGTGACGGTAAAGAAAACCCCAAGCGATTCTTTCAATACGTCAATAATAGAAATCCAGTAAAAAGTGTCTTGGGGCCTTTGAAAAATGTAAACGGAGATCTAGTTTCTGAAAACAAGGAAATGGCTACCTTGCTAAACGAATTTTTTACGTCAGTTTTTACTATAGAAGATGTAACGAATATCCCTACGGTCATAGACATAATACCTTTTGATAATGGTAATATTTTGGATAATATCGTGGTTAGTGAAGTGGAAGTAATGCGCTATATTGATAAAATGAAAACGCGTAAATCACCGGGTCCGGATTCCATATATCCCATACAACTTAAAGAATTAAAAGATAGCATTGTTGTGCCGCTAACAAAGATTTTTAATGCGTCTATTTCTGAGGGGTCCGTACCAGATAATTTCAAGTTAGCAAACGTAACACCTATCTTTAAGAAAGGCGATAAAGGTGCGGCGGGAAATTATAGGCCAATCAGTTTAACGTCTGTTGTAGGTAAGCTACTGGAATCAATAATTAGGGATCGTATAGTCGAACACTTAGAAGTGCATAAACTAGTTAGAAATACGCAGTACGGTTTTAGGCGAAACAAATCTTGCTTAACTAATCTTTTAGAATTTTTCCAAAGCGTGGTTGACGTTTACGATAGACATCGGGCGGTTGATGTAGTGTATTTAGATTTTCAAAAAGCGTTTGACACCGTGCCGCACAAAAGACTCATTGAAAAAACTAAGGCTCATGGAATCAGGGGTGTAGTAATAAATTGGATAGAAGAGTGGTTGCGAGGTAGGAAACAGAGGGTGGTCGTTGATGGAGCGGAGTCGTGTTGGGCTAATGTAGCGAGTGGCGTTCCTCAGGGTTCTGTATTGGGCCCCTTGCTTTTTCTTATATATATTAACGATTTAGATGTCGGCCTAGTCAGTACAGTTTCAAAGTTTGCGGATGACACGAAGCTAGGTGGTAGGGCGGTTAATGACGAAGATAGGGGTAAAATCCAGGAAGATCTGAATAAAATCGTTGATTGGTCAGTCACATGGCAAATGAGATTTAACGTTGATAAGTGCAAAATTTTGCATATAGGTTCGCGTAACGGTAATTTTGCGTATAGTATGTCAGGGAAAGATTTAACAAGCGTAGAGCAGGAAAAAGATTTAGGAGTTATAGTCACTGGTGATTTAAAAGTAGCGAAACAAAGTACAGCAGCGGTCAATAAGGCGAACAAAGTGTTAGGTTTTATAGCTCGAAATTTTGAGTACAAATCGCGCGATATTATAGTTCCTCTTTATAAATCATTAGTTAGACCCCATTTGGAGTCCGCAGTCCAATTTTGGAATCCGCATATGCGCAAAGATATAGACAAAATCGAAAGAGTTCAAAGACGAGCAACTAAGATGATTCCGTCGCTTAGGTCAAAGTCGTACGAGGATAGGCTTAAGGAGTTAAAATTAACAACACTCGAGACTAGGAGGCTAAGGGGTGATCTAATCCAGGTTTTCAAAATTATGAATGGGTTCGATAACGTGGATAGAGATAGCTTTTTCGAAATATCTCAGTATAATAGGACTAGAAATAACGGGTGTAAGTTGACAAGTAGAAGGTTCGAGACAGCAGTTGCCAAAAACGTTTTTACACATAGAATAGTAAATAGGTGGAATAGTTTGCCGGTAGAAGTAATTAGTAGCACGTCTATAAACATGTTTAAAAATCGATTAGACAAATATGTTGATAGATTGGGTATAGTTTAAGGTAGTAAAATTAAGGCTTTGTGGTGATAAATCCCACAGCTCAACACAAGCGTTGTGGGATATAGGGAGGCAGCATCTTGGGTTAGGGGATACTCTCTGTCCTTACACACCCCATTTAAAGAGATTCCTCTGCCGAGCGGTGCCCCCCATAGTACTGTGAGGTATTGAAAAACTCATGATCTTCACTTGCCCCACAAACACCTTTAAATGGGAGACCCAAAATGGGTGCACACACATTTCTACATTACTGTACAGTCTTTACAGCCACACCTACACTTTTCCTCCTAAGTATGTATATGGTTGTAAATTTTGACTTGGTCCGCAATCGATATGGACCGTGGCTTATTTTTCGTTGGGCAAAGTACTAGTATTGATGGATACCGTAATGAAAAGGACTGGATTCTTTGGATCTGATATATTTGCATGTCGGTTATAAATAGATATTGAGTGTAACATATTTGTGGATCGTAGTCTATTATGACTTGATCCTCTGGATCCAGAGATTCTATCTTTAGTTTTAAATCGATACTTAATTAGTTTTTAATTGATAATTATTTAGTTTAGCAAAAATTGGTCGTTGCGAATGTACAGGCAGTTGTTACATAAATTTCTTATGTTCTTGTGGTTCGGAACCCACGTAAAATTGTAGGTCCCCTCCGCCACCACGGAGGACATACACAATACACAATTACGAACACAGTTAGGTAGACCAGCCATGAGTGGATCCTAGGGTCTTTGTTGGTCTGAAACATTATAACATTATAACATTATATGGTTTTGATTTTACACAAAATATTTACAGCTCCATTTACCGAGGTATCGGTCTAACAAAGACCCCAGGACCCACTTCATGCTAGCTTCAAAAGGATTGAGAGAGAGAGAGAGGTTAAATTCTCCATATCTACGCCCATATACGCGCAAAGCATCACGCCGGCAAAGTGATGAAATGTTTCTACAGGAAAGAGGTGGAAACAACAGTTAAAACAGATTTTCCGCACCATACCTATGAAATTATGCATTTTGTACAAAATACTTATCTACTCTATTCTTAGACATATTAACAAGGCAGGGAAGTGTGTGAGCGTGTTTTCTGTAATTGCGTGTCTGTGATGCGTATATGTCTGCCAACTCTTTGAATGTCTCAGAGTTTCAACTGGGTCTCCCGCCGTGAAAGGTGTTTATGCGGCAAGTGGTATATTGATTCGTTCATACTTCGCGGTGTTGTGCCACCACGAGAGTAGAGAAAATCTCTGTCGGGTGAGGAATTGCGTTACAGCGCAGACTCGCGAAAATTGAAAAGTTTTAAACTTTTTTAGAAGCAAGAAAAAGGAAAATCTTAGGTCGAAAATTGCTGTTTTTTTCCTTTTCATTACTTTAATTGCATCGAAGTTAGACCAATTCGTTATATTTCATTATAATTAATTATTTTGAACTTTGAGTACCATCAAACTTCTTTACGAGAAGTTGAGATATATATATATATATATATATATATATACTGCAAGGGTAAATTGGTATTTTCAATCTTTCATCTACTCAACCCGGTCAACTCTGGAACAACCTTCATCAATCCATCTTTCCTCCTATGACCTTCAATCTCTCAAACGCACGAGTTTCCTGGCATCTTGAAAACCTTGGACCATAATTTTGGCTCTTCTTCTTCCTCTATGGGAGGGGGGGGGGCGTTTTTGCGGGTATTCGCCCGTGGCCCCCCCTTGGTCCTGATTAGGTAAGGTTACGCAAGGTTAGGTTAGTCAGAGTTTAGCTATGTTAGGCTAGGTTAGATTAGTGAGTACCTCGCTATTTAATGATTTAAGAGAACTCGCTCTTCGAGTCTTCAGTTGCATCCGAAACACTTCTCACGCTCTTCTTGGTTCGATGGCACTAAGGTTAAATTAGGTTAGATTAATTAATTACTTTTTCAAGTATATGGATTTAGAAAAGTCAGTACCTTGCTTATCCGGTGATTGTGTGTGTGTGTGTGTGTGTGTGTGTGTGTGTGTGTGTGTGTGTGTGTGTTCAGTTGTCCTCTCAACGTTCTTTCTTCGGGAATGTGTGTGTTTATAACGAAGAGAGAACCTATCTTATCATAAACATTTTATTAAGCAAACTTTTAATAATTATCATGATTGTAATCATCTTGAGTGTGATAAGTTGAACGAAGTTTGATATCTATATCTATATACTTATAATTAAAGGACGTTGTGTGTGTGTGTGTTCCAGCCATAACTCCAAAATGGAAGCAGTTACAAACATGAAACTTCACACGCATATTGATTAGATCCCCAGGTTGTGCACCTGGGTATTAATAAATTAAATAATTAAAATCGCTGGGCCCGAAGGCCCCAGCACCGCAATTAAACTACAGAAAAGAACGCAGCCGTGAAAATTTTGAGCTTCACATTGTGTCAAGATTTCTGAATCTAAGATTTTCATGACTAATTATTTGGTCAATAAAACTATAGAAAAGAACAGTCATGAAAATCTTGAGCTTCACATATAATTAAAACTAGCTGAGTGACCCGGGTGGATGTTGAACGCTATATATATATATACACACACACACACACACACAGTATATGCCCGGTTAGGTTAATTGTACGCCCTTGACGATTGGTTAGGTTAAGTCGTGATATTTTCGTTAGCTTATAGCGTTCAACATCCACCCCGGCAACGCCGGGTCGCTCTGCTAGTATCAAAATAAACTTAAACTAAAACGTTATTTTATAATTTGATAAATGTCTATTCTGAAATTTGAAGCTACAGAAAGTTCGTATTAATTTCAGTTTTGTTTAGAGGAGCTACTTTTTTTTTTAGGAAAATTCTTCTTCTTCAGCTCCCAGGTAGGCTAGTTAGCCTGTCAGTGGAGCCAGCCTCCTTCGCCACTCCGCCCTGTCTAGCAGCACTCCCGCTTCTTCGAGCTCTTGCATGCTGGGCAAGTCGTATCTTCGCCAGCTCTCCTCCACTTCGTCCCTACATCTCCTTCTCGGTCTCCCTCGCGGTCTTCTGCCATTACCTGGTCTCCACTCCCAGCACCTCCTCGCAGTTCTCCCATCCTCCATTCTCTCCAAGTGGCCGAACCATCTCAATTTGGCAACGTCGATTTTTCTCAAAATCGGCGTTACTCCCACATTGGCTCTTATTTCTTCATTCCTTATCCTATCTCTTCGCGTCTTTCTCAGAATAGTCCTCAGCGGTCTCATTTCTGCCGCCTGAATTCTGCTTCGATCTGCCATGCGCATTTTCCAGTGTTCCGACCCATAAATCAGTATTGATGTTAAAACTGTTTCGAAGATTATTTTCTTAGTCCCAAGGGGCATATGTTCCTCTCTCAGTAGCGGGTATAACATTCCGATATTTTTACTAAACTTTGCAATTCTTTCAGTTATTTCTTGTATATTACCGCTTTCTTTAGTAAACATACTCCCTAGATATTTAAATTTTTCAACATTTCTTATTTCCTTATCTCCTATTTGAACTTTGAATTCTCCTTCTCTTCGACATACACTTAATATTTCTGTCTTTTTACATTCATTTCCATTCCCCCCTCCTTCAAACATTCATTCCAATCAATTAAAGCTTGTTCTATATCTTCTCTCTCTCTGTCGTCCAGAATGCTATGTCATCTACATATGCCATTATTCCATAATTATTATTCATTTCATGACGTCGCTTCAAACTTGCAATTACTGTGTCCATGTAGGCTATAAACAGGAGTGGTGGTATAACACTGCCCTGCTTCTCCCCTGTTCTTACTTCAAACCACTCATCATTTTTGTGTCCAGTCCTTACTTTGCATTCGCTAACTTGATACAAACTTTTCAAAGCCCTAAGAAGTGTCCCCCTTACCCATAAATCTCCTCCAAACATCTCCACATTCTTCCTCTGGGCACTGTATCGAATGCTTTGTTAAGATCTACGAATATTACATAGATGTTAGTATTAAATTCCTATGCCTTTTCTATAACAGAACTAAGGCCAAATAGGAGTTGTTAGTTAATAGTAATTCGCTTTATGATATTTAGATTATGAAGAAAATTATTCTCATTCAGTGTTGGTTTACGATTAAATGCATATATTGTCTCTAGTAAAGTAAGGTCATTGTTGCGAAGTCTAAAAAGTATTTTAAAGTTTTGCCTTTTTGAGTCGATAAAGCATACAGTATTTATCGAGTGGTTAGGAAATATTAGAAGGTATTGGGGGTTCGTGAGTGAGATATTCAAACAGTTACTTAACTATTTATGTTCGTTAATTCTAACTTTAAATTGGCCGGATGTGTGACCAAGATAAGATGAATTGCATTCATCACGAGTATATTTGTAAATAAGTGACGAACGAAGAAAATTCGGAAGTATTTCTTTGGCGTGGTAAAACGATCTCATTTTCCGATCACGTGTAAAGAGACGCGTAACGTTAATTTCAGTTTGTCTTTTAGTACCCATCGAGTCAAGTTCCATAGTATGTTAATTTAAATGTGATACGCAGTTTTATGCAGTGTTTTGCTCTGTGGTTTCATGTTGAACTTAAGTTTTTTCGATTAATCGTTCAATAAATCTTAATGGGAAACCGTTTCGTAGAAAATAATTTTTGAACAATTCAAATTATTCTTGGAAAGTCACGAGGTAGTCAGAATAGTATATACCCTGTTTGGTTGTGTCATAATACCGTTTTCTTTGATTGCACCATAATTAGTGTAAACGAGTAAGTAAAATTTCATTCCAAGTCCGATAAAAGTATTCTTTTTTTTTGTAAACAGAAATAGTGAAATGATCTCCATTTTTTATGTTAATATCGAAAAAGGATAAGATGTTATTTTCTTTCTCCGTAGTAAATTGAATATTTGCATGTCAAAGGTTAAGATATTCATGGAATAAGTGGAAATGTATTTTAAAAAAGAACGAATGTATGGCCAATACATGATGCGTTAAAAAAATAGAGGGACAATTTTCCAACTATATTCTCTCATTCAAAGAGAGGAGCAAGTTGGTTATATCAGGGTTATTGGGGCTCACTAACCGAGGAGACCCCGTCACATTGTAAATACGGTTTTCCATTGAATATAAATAAACTGTCTTCACTCGTTATTTCTAATAAGTATTTTACAGTACATTTGATATTCTTATATCCAAAAATGGGGAATTATCTGACGAAAATAGGTAAGACTAATCGTAATAAAGTTTTGTCCAGTGGAATGTTAGCATACATTTTTTTTTATCTCAACATTCGCGAAACTCTTCAACTGAAAATTCAGAAAGTATCGAAATGAAGAACTTAGATAAGTTATTATTAAATTTATTATTATTATTACGGATAAAATTGGATAAAACGGGAGTTATCTTGAGAATCTTTGGAATTCGATGGAGAAATTCTCAGTTAAGAAGCAAAATCGTGTAGAAAGTCCTTACAAATTCGTTGCATTCAATTTGTTTTTATTTTTCATTTTCAAAATTCGATTTTATTTGCCTCTACTCGTGAAGAAAAGGCGGAGGCCTTTTCCTCACGAGTGTAACTCGCTTTCATATTAGCCATTGCGTGTTATTCTACCTGGAACAAAAAGAAAGGTCCCAAAACAAGACGTCAGTCAGTTTGAACATTGGTTTTAGTTCTAAATTCTAATGTATTACTTTTGTAAATTTAATTTAAAATAAATTTTCCCGTAAGACTGGACTTATGGAACACCCTGTATATTGATATTGAAGTACCAGTACCATACAAAGGGTTGACAAAAGTAAATAGACAAGTTTGGTTATTTTTTCATGGTTTTTTATTAAAGCCAATAAATAATACCCGATGTATTGAACCAATATACTCATATTTAGAATGGTGTTGTTTTCCCCTTTACATTAAATAACATTTACATTACAACATACGTCGTTTTCCAAAAAGACGGCGCCCCACCTCATTTTAGTCTTCAGATTCGCCATGCGCTAAATGCTAAGTTTCCTAATCGATGGATTGGGGAGAGGTGGACCAACAACCTGGCCTCCACGAAGTCCTGATCTGACACTATTGGATTTTTTCATGTTGGGTATGTGAAAATATTGTTTATGCCGAGAAAATTCGTGACTTGAGATATCTAAGAGAGAGAATCTCTGCAGCTGTAGCAACAGTCACACCAGACATGCTTCACCGTACTTGGACGGAAATCGACTACCGCTTGGATGTTTGTAGGGGTACAAATAGTGCTCACATCGAGACTTATTGAGGTATAACACTAAAATTTTTAGTTTTTTCACATTTACAAAGGAAACTGTTTTTGGTTTTGTTTTAAAAAATTATTAAAGTTTGAAACCCCCGGAGTTCTTTTTCGATGACCCTGTATAAAACTGACACACGTTCTGTTATTCCATTCTATTGATGAGGTTTGACATTTTTTTCTTGAGGAAAATCATCGTGGCGTCTATTTGCTTTTATCACCCTCTTTGTACCTTATATGCTTGTTAAGATAAGTAAATTTTTGTTTACTATTCCGTTATCTTTATCCGCTTTACTGATTCATCTTTTTTTTTTTCTGAGCATTTCATTTCAAATCGAAAAATTTTTTTTATATCATTTGAAATTAAAATAAAATGTAAAAGTCAGATTTTTAAAGTTTGATCAGAATTTATTCAGAGCATCGCAAATTTTTTATACGATTTCTTGTTATTTTAAGAGGTTTTTATTTTTTTTTAAAGGAAAGGAAATGTTTTTCAAAGTTTGGTTCTCAAACAGGTGATGCAAATTTCAAATCTTTTGATAAAGTTTAGATTTCGAAATCCGATAGTTATCGTTTCGACAAAATTAAAATGACCGATTTTGGATGAAGTGAATGTATTATAATTTATTATAGTTTCAGTTAGTATATAAATAAAAAGTAACTCCTCGAAATAAAGTCAAAATTAATACTCAAATTTGGGCTACGTCTTTTACAAAACGGATTTATATAATTACATTTATAATAAATCGCACAGCGAACTCAGTGTTGCTATTCCATTGAGCATCTTGAAGACTCGAATAAGTTGACCACGCAACCTCCTCGTCTCTAAGGTAAACAGATTTAGACGCTCCAATTTCCATGGTAGTTTTGCATTCTCATTGAAGGGATCAACTTTGTAGCCCTTGCTTGTACCTTTTCTAACCTTTCTATATCCTTCCTGAGGGATGGAGACCAAAACTGCGCACAGTATTCCGGGTGAGGTCTGACTAGTGAATTATAAAGGGACATTACAGTCTCCTTGTTCCGAAACTGGAACTGTCTTTTAATACAACCTAATATTTTTAAGGCCCTCTTTTCGACTTCTGCACAGTGCTTCGACGGTTTCAGATCATTGCTGATATAGACTCCTAAGTCTTTTTCTAGATCGGTCTCAGTCAAGTTCCTTCCCAAGAGAGAGTAATCGGTCTTGAGGTTTTTATAACCTATGCGCATTACCTTACATTTGGCTAAGTTGAATGGCATTTGCCAAGTAGCAGACAATTCGCCTAACCTGTCAAGATCATTCTGAAGCGTTCTTACGCCCTCCTCAGTACCTACACTACTTCCTAATTTCGTATCGTCTGCAAATTTGGAGATTGTACTTAGAAGCCCGACGTCTATATCATTAATATAGATGATAAAAAGTAAAGGACCCAGAACGGAACCCTGTGGGACACCACTGGTGACGGGCGCCCACTCCGAAGCCACTTCATTTATTACCACTCTTTGCTTTTTATCTCGTAACCAATCCTGTAACCAAAGAGAGTGAGTGACTGTTGGAACGAGAAACGAACACGAGATCCCTTAAGGCGTGTGTAGTAAATTTAAATAATGATGACAGAACAAGTTTATAGAGGAAAGACATTACTCCAAAAGTTCTTAATAGCGTGGGAAGAATTCTAATTTACTCTATAATAATGGCTTACTTTAAACGAATCTATAGGATCACCAGGTTCATTCGCTGAAGTTAAATCTCTCGTAAAGATCTAAAAATCGGATCAGTTTGCGATATATATTATATATGATTATGCCCATGACTCGTTATGGTCACATATTTCTAGTTATTTACCTTATTTTTGTCTCATGGTTACGGGTTTCCTCATAGTTACCGCTTTCCTCAAGATCAGCGAGATTATTTGACATTGGGTGTGGATAGTAATTAGAAAGTTGACTGTTCTCTGCATCTAGATGATGTGGTGACCCACGTTAATTAAGTTGTAAGTCCCCCTCCGTCACATGATCTTTGCTGTTACGAAGGAGGTTAAATGATCCCAAATATTATTAATTGTTATAGGTTTTATTCAATCTCTTCCGCTTTTATTTTTTGCTCTTATCCTATTTTAGGTGTCCTGTAATTAATTTAAACCTTTATGGCCGAACTTTTTGCGTAGGGTTGAGTCTAAATGCGTGTATTTGAAAAGTTACGTATTCGACGCACAGTGCGGTAAAGGGTTAATTTATATACTTGCGGAAGCCGGTGGTAAAAATACCACGCTTAAACAATCAACAGGCGCAATTTTATTTTTTTTAATATTATTTCTCGGAATGAGCACATACACAAACAAACAAACATTATCCAATTTCACTTTTATTATATACAGAGGGAAGATAGATTATAATTTTCCCGTAGGTTTCCATTAATTTTAAGCAACTTTTACTTAATAAATTTTTCTCTCCAAAACGCCGTTTCCGTGTTTTAGGGTGGAACATACAGACAGCGGTTAGCCTATTATATACCGTATATAGATTCTGTGTTGTGGAATTGCCAGTAAAAATATTCCCTCTCCTTTCGTATATACGAGTGCATGAAAACGCTGAAGTAGGTGGGACGGGATAAGGTCGAACCCAAAATCTGGTACCGGAATAAGGTCGAACTAGAATGAAGTCGAATCGGTCATACTGGACGTAAATTGAACGTAATGAATATAGATCGAACTACTTCTGTTCAATACTCTGGCTACTATTAGGTTAGGTTAGGAACAAGGTCGAACTAGAATAGTCCGAACAAGGAGATCAGCGAAGTTAAGCGACATTGGGTCTGGGTAGTGGTTGGATTGGGAGACCGTCCTCCGCGCCCAGCTTATGTAGCGACCCGTGGTTCGGATCCCACGTAAAGCTGTAGGTCCCCTCCGTCATATGACCTTAGATGTTGCGAAGGAGGTTAAACAACCCCAATAAATTAATTAAATGGCAAATACTACATTTTTTTTTTTCATGATGGAGGCCCAACGCTGGATTTAATATCCAAGAAGGGTTCCTTGTTCCATACGCTGTCTGTGTGTTACATTATATATATATATATATATATATATATAACTGATTTTATGTACAGTACTTATAATGATATTTATTACGTAGAACTTATACTGTATCTAAAATGTTAACCATTCTCCCACACTGAATTTGACGAGTAACGTCTGTCTCGTTCGGCCTAACGGATGAGAGACCAAAACACGAATAAGATTTCATACGATTTTATTCATTTAAACTTTTGAAACACGGTGATTAAAGGCGGGACGAATTAAGATAAATATGACACGCTAAAGAGAGAGGTTTTGGTCGCCTTCAGCCGACCAGCAACCAATTGAATCGCATTCAGCAAGTACTGACTAACTACTGAAATGTTCTGCGCTCACAATTCAAAGCGAAAATTTGAAGAAAACCTTTTAAAAGCACACGGTTGCCAACTGTAATTTTAAAACTAACTTTTTCCGTTTTTTTATCGTTCGTTACATAATTTTGTTTGTATTCTTAAATTAATAATCACATTAATTTCATTTATTATATATATATGTGTGTGTGTGTGTGTATGTATCTTGGTTAACCCTGGTTTTGCTTCCACTCGAATTGTTCATTCTGACGAAGGTCAAGCTTGTTACTCTACTTTAGAACTACAGTTTAAAGTGGAATCCGAACCACGCTCCACCAGCAGCTCAGCGTCTTAACCACTAAGCTACCCAGGGTACCCACTTATCTACCAACCAATTTTTTTATTGTATGGAAGGATGAACAGCTGGGTTTTGCTGCGCGCCGGCGCGCCGCCTGCCGTGACCGGGTCTCGATCACGGGGCCGATGGATTCGTAGTCAGCAACGCTAACCACTACACCGCCGAGGTGTGTATATAAGCCTTTGGTTAGCTTCCGCCCGAATTGTTCATTCTGACGAAGGTCAAGCTTTTCACTCCACCTTAGACCTACAGTTTAACGTGGAATCCGAACCACGCCCCATCAGCAGCCCAGCGTGTTAACCACTAGACCACCTAGGGTACCCATTTATCTACCAACCACTTTCTTTATTGTGTGGAAGGATGAACAGCTGGGTTTTGCTGCGCGCCGCCTGCCGTCATCGAGTCTCGATCCCGGGGCCGATGGATTCGTAGTCAGCGACGCTAACAACTACACTACCGAGGGGCATATATATATATATATATATATATATATATAATGAAAAAAAATCAGAAATAGTGAAGTACTGTATAAAAGCAAATATTTTTCCGTTTTTTACAAGTTTCATTTACACACACACATACATACACCACACACGCGCGCGCGCAAAAATATTTCAAATTGCTGAATCTCTCTCTCTCTCTCTCTCTCTCTCTCTCTCTCCTCTCTCTCTCTCTCTTCTCTCTCTCTCTCAACGAATGCGGGCGAGAGAAAAGCGCCGAATTATTTCTTAAATGGATGCAGTAAAAGTTTTCGGAGAATAAAAGGAGGGAAATCGTTTCCTCATGTCGATTTAAACCTTTGGAATAACAATTTCGCAAACTTCTAAAAAATTTTTGACTGCTCTTGTTTTTATTACTCAGTGAACCGAATTCACTCTGTGTGGATGGGTACAATGGATATGTTGCATAGTATACTGTATAAGGTCTGGAGTGCCACGGAAACGTATATGGGAAATAATTATACAAGTAATTAGGCAATAATTTTTTATATTATATATATATAATATATATATATATATATATATACACCTTTGTGCACAGCATGTGCATAAGTTTACAATATTTCTTTGTTTTGTTGGCAGGGTCGGAGCAAGAGTTTAACTCAAATTGACAATCTGGTTGATTCTCCGAGCGACATGCTTCTTCCGGGATCTCAAGGGGGCGATGGGGGAAGGGAAGACAAAAATGTGGGGAACGCCATACACCAAAATAAACTTGGAGTTCCAGACGAGCATTCGGCGAGGAGACCCCCTTTGTCTATGGAAAATAGAGTAAGCTTACATTTGTTTTTCACTTTTTCTCAGATGTATATATATATATATATATATATATATATATATATCCTTTATTGGTTGGTTGCATATGAAGAGTAAACAGGGGCTGAAATTTGGGCTAACTTCTGTCTCTCCACTTGACATTTTATCGACAAGTTATATTGGGTTACATTAAGTTAATTAAATTAAGTTAAGGTTGTTTAAGTTGCGTTAAGGCAAGCTTAGTTAAGTTAGGTTTTTAGTGTTTATGCGATGTCCCTTCGAGCGTGTCTCGGATCGGAAACTTGTCAATTATTTTCTCTTTGGTGGGTCGTGACCATAAAATGTTTCGGAACCACTTCCTTAATTCTGTACATATCCGTCAAGATCTAATCAACTCTCGAACTCATATCCTCCTTTTTATCATAGTGTGTTTGAAACGAGTAAAATTATGACGAGCAGATTGGAAATCCACTCGTATGAAACTGGAAATTAGATCCAAAGTTCCAAACGTGTCATTCCTCAATTTAGATTCTCTTCATCTCAAAAATGACCCATTTTCATTGGATTGAAACTGTGGAATGATTTAAATGCTGATATGAAAAAAAAAAGTATTTTGAACCTGAAATTCATTTAAAAACAAGTTAAGATCTCGATTAGTAATGGAATACTGATAAAAATCTAGGATTAAATGTACGTTACTCTATTACCCTCTTTATTTCTTGCGTCTACATTTAATTCTTTTTACTGTTTTGGTATCATATCTGCAGTAATGATTTTGTCTGTATTGTTTCATATATATATATATATATTAGGGTGGTCCACTCTTATAGGGGTGGAATTTTTTTTTGTGATTTGTTTTTATTGCTGGGTTGTAACTTATGAGGATGGATGAGAAAACACCTCTGGGAAAGTTTTATTTGAATCAGTTAATTTGTAGGGGTAGCACATGACACTTGAAGTTTTGGTATAATCTGAAAATCACAGCAAAGTTAATCTTGGTGACAGTACATGACTATTAGGGTAACTAACAATTCCGAAATGAATTGACTAACAATTCCCTCTGCACCTCATTTGATCTTTGTTTTTCTCGCCCAGTTGCCAGGCTGACTTCAGTGGTTGAGGAAACTGCTTCCTGTAGTTAGCAACAACTTGCAGGAGATACTGCAGTTGTTCCTCATTCCTGGTGTGGCAGCCGTTGTATTCATTAATGAGAGAAACCCCCCTCTCTGCATGATCGTTCATGACAGAGAGGTTTGCCACTGATTTCTTCGCTATTTGGTAATCAGGATCACTGTCCCAATCCCGCACCTCCTTCCTCAGGTATCCCACACCTGACCCCAGAGACAACAGCAGTTTTTGAGTTTGCTGTTGCTAGTGACTCGATTGAAGCCCCCTCAGCAACACCTTTCCTTCTCTTCTGGCAATCAGGCTTTCCTTCAACTTCTCCATCGCCTTCACCATTGCTGTTTTAGTCTCTTCAGACACCTCAGGATCGAAAATCGCGAGGCCCACCATCTCCTCCGAAAGATACCAAAGATGACCGCTGAGTTTTTTTAATGCCACTTCCGAAATTTTGGGGTCATGGTATTCCCGAAGACTCTGCAGAAGACTGAGGTCGCTGCGAGGCGCAGCAGCAGCTATTGGCGCTGTCATCCATGCCTGCAGGTAGATGGAAACAGCGAAGACACTGACATCCTTAAGACACTTTTGCTCTCGTGGAGTGAGGGCTGGGATTTGTCCCCTGAACAGCCACATCTTCAATGAATAGATCATAACCATCTGGCTTGGTGCATGGGGCCAGGTCGCTTGAAGGTGTAGTTGTCAATGCTCCCTCCCAAGAAAATGATGGACAGATCGAGGAATTCCTGATAGGGGTAGCACATGACACTTGAAGTTTTGGTATAATCTGAAAATCACAGCAAAGTTAATCTTGGTGACAGTACATGACTATTAGGGTAACTAACAATTCCGAAATGAATTGACTAACAATTCCCTCTGCACCTCATTTGATCTTTGTTTTCTCGCCCAGTTGCCAGGCTGACTTCAGTGGTTGAGGAAACTGCTTCCTGTAGTTAGCAACAACTTGCAGGAGATACTGCAGTTGTTCCTCATTCCTGGTGTGGCAGCCGTTGTATTCATTAATGAGAGAAACCCCCCTCTCTGCATGATCGTTCATGACAGAGAGGTTTGCCACTGATTTCTTCGCTATTTGGTAATCAGGATCACTGTCCCAATCCCGCACCTCCTTCCTCAGGTATCCCACACCTGACCCCAGAGACAACAGCAGTCTTTTTGAGTTTGCTGTTGCTAGTGACTCGATTGAAGCCCCCTCAGCAACACCTTTCCTTCTCTTCTGGCAATCAGGCTTTCCTTCAACTTCCTCCATCGCCTTCACCATTGCTGTTTTAGTCTCTTCAGACACCTCAGGATCGAAAATCGCGAGGCCCACCATCTCCTCCGAAAGATACCAAAGATGACGCTGAGTTTTTTAATGCCACTTCCGAAATTTTGGGGTCATGGTATTCCCGAAGACTCTGCAGAAGACTGAGGTCGCTGCGAGGCGCAGCAGCAGCTATTGGCGCTGTCATCCATGCCTGCAGGTAGATGGAAACAGCGAAGACACTGACATCCTTAAGACACTTTTGCTCTCGTGGAGTGAGGGCTGGGATTTGTCCCCTGAACAGCCACATCTTCAATGAATAGATCATAACCATCTGGCTTGGTGCATGGGGCCAGGTCGCTTGAAGGTGTAGTTGTCAATGCTCCCTCCCAAGAAAATGATGGACAGATCGAGGAATTCCTGATAGTCATCTCGAAAGGATTTTGAGGAGTGTTTTTCCTCAGCAAAGCGGAGAATCCAATCTCTAATGGGGGCCAAGAGTCGATGCACCTCTTCATCATCCCATCCGGTGCCGTATGTTCCTGTGTCGATGAAGGTCCATTTGCTCTGAAACCTGCTGAACAATGGAACATCAGGTCCACTCGTTGGGCCATAGCAAGCAGTGAAAACTCCACCGATCATCACTTCCATGATGTGATGACGGCAGGCAAAATGGAGAAGGTCTTTCTTCAACTTCTGCTCCAACAACACACACGCTCCATTCAAACGACCAGCATTGGAGGCAGTGGTGTCGAAACACATCCCCACGACAGATTCTTCGAGGCCCCAATCAGTCAATAATTCAAAAACTGCGCGGGCTTGGTGTTCTCCTGATCCAGTTGGTATTTTGGGGACTCCAAGGAGCTGAGATTGACCCGAAAAGGAGGAAATGAGCACAGGCAGCCGATCCACATGCGCATGGTCTCTGGTGTTGAGGAGGTCTGGAATAAGTTTTCCATCCCAGTGGATGATTGCAGGACCGGACTGAAAGGAAGCTTTTAGGCTACTGCAGATCATGATCCGATGTCGTTCTCTCTGCCGTTTGATGGAGGTCCGGGTGATGTTAAAATTCATTGGGCTGTGGCCAAGGCTCAATGCAGTCTCTGCTATTATGTAGGTTGCCATCCTGTCCGTAGTGTGTGTCCGATCTAGGGCAGCAGCTAGATTTGATGTTATCACATTCTTGACTCTTTTCACCTGTTTTGGAGGTCGCTTTCCACCTTTTGCCCATTCATCTTCGGTGGAGGATGACTCGTCAGTGACTGAGGATTCTGTTGAGGACACCAATACTGCTGTACCCGACGTTGATGCACCTTCATTAACTGCCTGCAATACAATCGAAGAAAATGGACAATTAGTGTTAACGAACAACCTAATCATTGCAATCAAATGAAAGTAGGAATTTGAAGAACAATCTCACCTTTCTCTTTCGCATCTCCTCCCCCATCTTCCTGTGGGCAGCTTGTTTTTCTTTTTCTGCTGTTTTTCTGTCTACTCCCACCATGCATCCCCGTCTTCCAGGCTCTCGCTGGGCCAGCAAGAAGGCCTTGTCTTCTGGGTTTTTGATTAGAGACAAGGCATCAGCATGTGCCATATCAAATAGGTTCCGAAGTGTCTCCTTGAATCCCTCTTCGTTGTACACCTAAATATAAATAATAAATATATATAAATATATATGATAAATGTATTGACTATTGTACAGTATAATATGTCATACTCTCGAGAAACTATTTTATTTATCATTGATCATCCAACTCACCTGCTTCTGGCTCCTCCTCATTCGTCCTTTTTTTATTTTGATCCAATCTTGGTGAAGGTCCAAGATCTTTTGGATTCCTTTGTATTTTTCCCTTGTCGGGATTCGAGCTTTGTTCCAAAATATTTCAAGTTGACCCCACACTACTTGAGCACTTTCCTTCAACTCCTTCTTGAGATTAGTGTGGTGATGAAGGAAGCATGACAATACTTCTCCACGTGATGGTAATTTGCTTCCAAGAAGCTTGTCCTTCACTTTATCTCCTTCAAGGAGATAAAAGCAAGAGCTTCGAACTTGAGTCATCATATATCCAACCACTAAACACAACCAATGAACACTACACCAATAATCTGTCAAGGAAAAGATGTATTACTGGAACTGGAACTTAATATACAAGTAAATCTACTAGGTAGTGCAAAAGTGCAAAAATGAAGTACTGTGTGCTACCCCTAAAAAGTGATTGATTTGGGAAAAAATTGGCCAGAGGTGTTTTCTCATTCATCCTCACAAGTTACCGCCCGGCAATAACAAAAAATCAAAACTTCAATTTTATGAACCACCCTAATATATATATATATATGATGAATAAAATCACGAAGGAAAGGAAACACAAAATGGTGCTCAAGCGCTTTCGTCTAATGACATCCTCAGGAACACTGAAGTACATAAAAAGGTTAAGCCTATATATAGGACTCAAAGCTGGGCACTTGCGGTTTTTTTTTGCGGTACTGCGGTACTACCGCACTACCAAACCGGTACCGCATAACGCAGTACCGCAAAGGATCGCTGAAAGTACAGGCTGTACTTTCAGCGATCCTTTGCGGTACTGCGTTATGCGGTACCGGTTTGGTAGTGCGGTAGTACCGCAGTACCGCACTACCGCAAAAAAAACCGCAAGTGCCCAGCTTTGAATTATAGGTTACAGAAAGAAAAAAGAAAAAATAAATAACATACACACACACACACACATATATATATATATATATATATATATATATAATATACATACATATCTATATATACAAATACATACATACATACATACATACATACATATATATACAATAAACAGAGAAGTAAAAATTAAAAATTAAAACCTTAAAGGATTACCAGTGAGGCGTACAGATTTGTAAGGAAAAATATCGATTTTTAGCACAAGATCAAATGGATTATAAAAATACAAATTTATACTGGAACTCTGCCCGGGTTTTAACACACTGCTGCCTATGGTCAGGTTTCGATATATATAAAAAAAATAAAATGCAAATTAAAAGTTAATCGATTTTTAGCACAAGATCAAATGGATTATAAAAATACAAATTTATACTGGAACTCTGCCCGGGTTTTAACACACTGCTGCCTATGGTCAGGTTTCGATATATAAAAAAATAAAATGCAAATTAAAAGTTAATAAAGTAGAAGACAAGTTTACCAAAGATTTAATGTTTTACCCTTCTTATCTAAATCTGTTTTAAAGGAATTCAAAATAACAGGATCGAGTTGAAAAAGACCTTTGCTTATGTTGAAGTTATTTGAAAGTTGGATAATGGCAGACTCAAGAATATTTCTATTAACAATGTTGCTTGAATGGAATAAAACTGAAGCATTATTCCAATCAATACAGTGGGCTAACTCTGACAAATGGACAAAAAGGGCACTGGACAACTGTCCTGTTCTAACGGAATATTGATGCTGTTTTATACGTGTGTGCAAATCCTTCCCCGTCTGACCTATGTAAAAGGAATCACATTGTTTACAACCAATTTTATAGATAATGCCTGAATTATTGGTAGGGTTATTTTTTACTATGATATTTTTCACAATATTGTTATATGAAAATACTACATTAATATCCAAAAGTTTAAGTACATTAGCAATGCCTAAAAAGCCCGGGAAAAATGGAAGTACTAAAATATTTTTTGACAAAGTACGAGTGTTAATATTGACACGATAGAAAGTTCGTTTTGCCTTGTTGAGACAAGATTCCATAAACGCAGATGGATAACACAAATCACTTCCAATACCGTTGATTTATTCCATTCAAGCAACATTGTTAATAGAAATATTCTTGAGTCTGCCATTATCCAACTTTCAAATAACTTCAACATAAGCAAAGGTCTTTTTCAACTCGATCCTGTTATTTTGAATTCCTTTAAAACAGATTTAGATAAGAAGGGTAAAACATTAAATCTTTGGTAAACTTGTCTTCTACTTTATTAACTTTTAATTTGCATTTTATTTTTTTATATATATCGAAACCTGACCATAGGCAGCAGTGTGTTAAAACCCGGGCAGAGTTCCAGTATAAATTTGTATTTTTATAATCCATTTGATCTTGTGCTAAAAACTCGATTAACTTTTAATTTGCATTTTATTTTTTTTATATATATCGAAACCTGACCATAGGCAGCAGTGTGTTAAAACCCGGGCAGAGTTCAGTATAAATTTGTATTTTTATAATCCATTTGATCTTGTGCTAAAAATCGATATTTTTCCTTACAAATCTGTACGCCTCACTGGTAATCCTTTAAGGTTTTAATTTTTAATTTTTTATTTTTACTTCTCTGTTTATTGTATATATATGTATGTATGTATGTATGTATGTATTTGTATATATAGATATGTATGTATATATATATATATATATATATGTGTGTGTGTGTGTATGTATGTTATTTATTTTTTCTTTTTTTCTTTCTGTAACCTATATATAGGCTTAACCTTTTTATGTACTTCAGTGTTCCTGAGGATGTCATTAGACGAAAGCGCTTGAGCACCATTTTGTGTTTCCTTTCCTTCGTGGTTTTATTCATCATAAATATTTTTCACGTGTTACTTTCGTTCGTGAAATAATTTATATATATATATATATATATATATATATATATATATATATATATATATATATATATATATTATATATATATATATATATATATTTTTTGGTATTAGTTCGTTTGTGTATTGATGATAATTTGAGAGTGACTTATGTATCATGCCAAGGGCCAGATTATATAAAGTAAATAGTGTTATCTGTATTATTGTAACATAACAGAAATTGTGATATGATAATATTTATTCTATAAATAAATTTATAAATGTAAAAAATAAAAAAATAAATATCTTTACATTGACTTTAATGACGTCACAGTGATTTCGCTTCATTGTCTGATTTTCAACTATTAATTTATTTATGTATTTCAAATGAATTAATTAATTCTTATTCATGATTTATATATTATTAATCTTAAATATCTTTGAAGTGATGTTTTATCTTTAATTAAGAGCCCGGTAAAGCCTAAAGCTTAATGGCCAAATTAAATAAAATAAATAGCCCAATTTCATAATTCCTTTTTATTTTATTTTTAAATCATCGTAACAATAAAAATTGTAAAATTTTATTCATTTTATAAATGTAGAATTATTCATTCATTCAAACTCGAGTTGGATGGTCCAGAAATTTCCCTATTACTCTGTACCTTAACTGGCTTTTTTTTTTACAAGGTGTCCCGAAAGTCCATCATCGTAGAAATAAACAAATTGTAGTCCATAAATTTGCCTATGCTGCTGCTGCTGCTGCTGCGCTTTATGGACACTGAACGCTTAAAATAATGTAGCAACTTCTTTACCCTATAAAGCCAGCGTGAAACCTATTACGATAAAAGTGCATTTTTTTTCTGGAAATGATGTCTTTTATGGTACGCAAGTTGTTGTTATTGTTTAGTAACGATAAATTGTTTAATTCAAACTAGAAATGTAATTTTCACTACTAGGTTACGTAGATCCGACACTAGTCGCTCTGTGTGAGGTCCCACACTGGCCTCTTAGGGTTAAATAAAATGTTTTTTAGTAGTCAATTTTAATTTCTTACAAAAATAAGTACGTTTCCAGCTCAGTCGTCAACAACTTCGGGTAGATATTTTAGTTAAACTTGTGCTTAGTCAAGTCAGTCTTGGTTGGCAGTCTTCAGTTCGAGTTATAACGTGACTTTCAATAATAATAATATTTGGGGTTGTTTACCCCTCCCTCGTCACGGCAAGAGTCGTGTGACGGATGGATCCTACAGTTTTATACGTGGTATCCGAATCATCTAAGGATCGATATGCATCATCTGAACGTAGAGTACGGCCACCCATCTATCTAGTGAATACACCAAACGTCGCTTCACCAATGATCTAATGAGAAGCGGTGTTGGGATGTGGTCACGACGTAGTTATAGGTATAACAGGAAATAATGATAATGAAATTCAAATATTAAATAATAGGAGATATACCAATTTATTCTCAAAAATGTGTTTCGCGTAGTCTGATGTCTTGTGCAAATCTCATTTCAGGCAGTTCTCCATATACTGTATATATTCTATTTTTTATATCCGTTATCGCTAATACAGACTTTGAATTTAGTTTCCTCTTTGGAATTGTAAATGATGAGAGGTTACCATGGGAACGAGGTATGCACCACTTAATTATTAAGTAATAAATCAAAACCAATGTTTACAAATAAGTTTCTCTCTGTTCATTTTAATCTTCGTGTTTTCGTGGTGAGGTTTACAAACGAAAATAATATGGCAAAAAGTCCCTTCAAAAGAACTTTATAGTCGAAAATATATTTATAGAGTTTAGGTTTTTAATGAATCGTGAAACCTAACAAAAAAACCTATTTAAATTGATTAGTTTAGTTATATATATAACACTTAGAAGATTAAAAGATGGAGTGATGTATCCGCAAAATTGTCAAAGATTTTGTTCTTTTTCCATAGATGATCTGTGTATATTGATCGTATTGTAATGTGATGCGAACGAATAGTTACCTGTACGTCTCAGTAACGCTTCGGGCGTAGTTACTCGCTAGCTCGACGCGTCGGATCAAAATTTTTGTAACGATTGCGCAGAGATCAATTTGTAACACGTTGAGTGAGCGAGTAGTTACGCCTGAGGCGTTATTACTGATACGTAACTATTCGTTTACACCACGTTACAAAGTGATCTATGTACAAAGATCATTTATGGAAAAAGAACAAGAATTTTAACATCATTCATTCGTGCACACGCGCCTCACTCCCGCTTTCGATCTTCCAATTTGTGTAGAATTCGTTGGTGTATATTTGAGTTTTTATGGAATTCATGAATTCATCGTATAATATCTTATATTGAATTCATCGTATAATATCTTATATTGGCATAACATAAATATCAAAGGACAAGTTTTATTTACATAAAAATATATTGCCTCTTTTATTATTTACATATTGAATGTTTTATTAAATAAGAATCGGAATTTAAATATTAAATTTCCGAATTGAGATCGGATGTGGTTACGAGTAATTTTTTGTATGTTAATGTAATTTCAATATTTATTTTTAATTTAATATATTCCACGATATAAACGAAACAATATATACACTTGGAGCGGTGTTCTTCCACTTTCCCGCGTTAAATTAATTTACGATTAATTGAATGCCTGGTTAGGTCAACTGTACATTCTTGATGTTTGGTTAGGTTAAGTTGCGATATTTTTGTTAGTTTTAACAAAAATATCACAACTTAACCTAACCAATTGTCAAGAGCGTACGGTTGACCTAACCAGGCATTCAATTAATCGTAAATTAATTTAACGCGGGAAAGTGGAAGAACACCCTTTCAGCTGTGTGTGTGTGTGTGTGTGTGTGTGTTTAATAATTTTGCAAAAAGATATACAATTTTAAAAAGGTGAACAAAATATAATTTTTAATTTCGGGATGTATTTTAAAATTTAATTTCCCGGCAAATTTATTTTCGCATATGCAGGGTGTACATAAAGTCAGGATCTATTTTTGTGAAGCACTTGCAAATTATATGGAATTCAATCATAAAATGATAAAGTGGTAACATTTATTAAATAATTAAGAGTAGGATTCGACGTGACGCCCATCAGTATCCCTGCACAGCTCAAATCGTTCCGCAGCATTTCTAAACATATTCTGGAGCATTTGCGGGGTTATGTTATCTGCAGCAGTTCGTGTACGTGTACGTAAGTTTTCAAGACTCGTAATCTTCGTCTGATAGACGTGCGATTTGATAAAGCCCCATGCAAAGAAATCTAAAGTGGTTAAATCTGGTGATCTCGCTGGCCAAGGTCTGTTGCTTCCGCGTCCGATCCAGTGATTTGAAAAACGTCCATTAGATAATCCTGAACAATTTTGGCATAGTGACAAGGAGCACCATCATGTTGATAGACGACGGTACTAACAATCCTATCCCCGTCGTCTATCAACGATTTGAGCTGTGCAGGGATACTGATGAGCGTCACGTCGAATCCTACTCTTAATTATTTAATAAATGTTACCACTTTATCATTTTATGATTGAATTCCATATAATTTCCAAGTGCTTCACAAAAATAGATCCTGACTTTATGTACACCCTGTATATATATATATATATATGTATATATATGTGATGAATAAAACCACGAAGGAAAGGAAACACAAAATGGTGCTCAAGCGCTTTCGTCTAATGACATCCTCAGGAACACTGAAGTACATGAAAGGGTGACAGCCTATATATAGGTTACAGAAAGAAAAAAAATGCAAAATAAATAATAAATATATATATATATATATATATATATATATACATACATACTATATATATATATATATATATATATATATATATATTATGCGGGTTGCTTCTACAGAGCTTCAATTTAATATTTAGGAGAAATCCAATGACAAGGAGAAATGTAAATGCCATGAAAAGTCTTCTTTATTGCGCAACGTTTCGAGCAATACGCTCATCTTCAGGCTGTTTAATAACAATGTGAAATTAAAATCAATATTGAATGAAAAACAAACAGAAATTTCTATAACCTATTCGTAAAGACAAATTTTAAAAGACTGAGAAAAGAGGGTTAAGTTCTAAGTTATACAGATTAACATATAAAAATTAAGAAGTTATTTTTAAATACATGTAGTAAATGTGAAATTAATACACTGGAAAAATTACCAATAGTACACTGGAACAATGGAGCTATCTACCTTACACATCAGTTTATAGGAAACCCACTTTCACTGGTTTGGGCATGAATTTTTTTAGTTTTACTGATTTCAACTATAAGATGTCTTGTATTAAAACTCTCCTGTTCAGAGGATATAATTTGACCTCTAATTTTACCTTACTTAATGATGAATTTAATAATCTAAGATCATACTTTACTAATAATAGTTTTCCTGTTCAATATGTAGACAAACTAATTAGATCCTTCTTAAATAATGTTTATAGCCCTCAACTTCCATGTATTACAGTGCCGAAGGATATAAAATATTTCTTGGTACCTGAAATGGGTCCCTTGAATAAGGAATTTAAGCTTAAATTTACAAAATTGTTAAGGAAATTTTTTTATCATACTGATTTCCGCATCATATTTATTAATAAAACGTCTTTAGGTAGCTTTTTCTCAGCGAAGGATCGAACCCCTGACTCGTTGCGTAGCGGTGTTGTATATTTATTTACCTGCCCCAGGTGTCTCCTTGGGAATTACATCGGCAGCACTGTTCGCTCTCTCAGGGCTAGATTTTATTCGCATATGGGAATAAGTGGCCGAACAGGTAAAATTTTAAAAACTAAGGAAGCCTCCAGCATTGTGAACATAGCATCAAATGCAAAATTGATGTCACTTTAGACAATTTTAAAATTCTTGGTTGTAATACTTGTCCCAACTCACTAAGAATTTTAGAATCCCTTTTCATTAAAGCATTGTCCCCTAGTCTGAATGTTGACTCATCGTCCGTCCCTCTCAATTTGCTATGATCCCTCCTCCTTCCCCAATTCCTTATAATCCCTCCTTCCCCTATCTCCCTCGCCATCCTTCGTTCCCGTTTCCTCTGCTCAAATTAGTCGGCCTCGGATACTGCTGTGTAAGGTAGATAGCTCCATTGTTCCAGTGTACTATTGGTAATTTTTCCAGTGTATTAATTTCACATTTACTACATGTATTTAAAAATAACTTCTTAATTTTTATATGTTAATCTGTATAACTTAGAACTTAACCCTCTTTTCTCAGTCTTTTAAAATTTGTCTTTACGAATAGGTTATAGAAATTTCTGTTTGTTTTTCATTCAATATTGATTTTAATTTCACATTGTTATTAAACAGCCTGAAGATGAGCGTATTGCTCGAAACGTTGCGCAATAAAGAAGACTTTTCATGGCATTTACATTTCTCCTTGTCATTGGATTTCTCCTAAATATTATATTATATATATATATATATATAATATATATATATATATATATATATATATATATGCAATAAACGGAAAGTAAAAATAAAAATTAAAAATTAAAGGATTAACAGAGAGGCATACAGGTTTGTAAGGAAAAAATATCGATTTTTAGCACAAGATCAAATGAATTATAAAAATACAAATTTATACTGGAAATCTGCCCGGGTTTTAACACACTGCCTTTTTTGGTTAAGTTTCGATGTATATAAAAATAAAATGAAAATTAAAAGTTAATAAAGTAGCATACAAGTTTACCAAAGATTTAGCGTTCTACCCTTCTTATCTAAATCTGTTTTGAAGGAATTCAAAACAATAGGATCGAGTTGAAACAGACCTTTGCTTATGTTGAAGTTATTTGAAAGTTGGATAATGGCAGACTCAAGAATATTTCTATTAACAATGTTGCTAGAGTGGAATAAAACTGAAGCATTATTCCAATCAATACAGTGGGATAACTCTGACAAATGGACAAAAAGGGCACTGGACAACTGTCCTGTTCTAACGGAATATTGATGCTGTTTTATACGTGTATGCAAATCCTTTCCCGTCTGACCTATGTAAAAGGAATCACATTGTTTACACCCGATTTTATAGATAATGCCTGAATTATTGGTAGGGCTATTTTTTACTACGATATTTTTCACAATATTGTTATATGAAAATACTACATTAATATCCAAAAGTTTAAGTACATTAGCATTGCTAATGTACTTAAACTTTTGAATATTAATGTAGTATTTTGTAGTATTATTGGTAGGGCTATTTTTTACTATGATATTTTTCACAATATTGTTTATGAAAATACTACATTAATATCCAAAAGTTTAAGTACATTAGCAATGCTAATGTACTTAAACGTTTGGATATTAATGTAGTATTTTCATATAACAATATTGTGAAAAATATCATAGTAAAAAATAGCCCTACCAATAATTCAGGCATTATCTATAAAATTGGGTGTAAACAATGTGATTACTTTTACATAGGTCAGACGGGAAAGGATTTGCACACACGTATAAAACAGCATCAATATTCTGTTAGAACAGGACAGTTGTCCAGTGCCCTTTTTGTCCATTTGTCAGAGTTATCCCACTGTATTGATTGGAATAATGCTTCAGTTTTATTCCACTCTAGCAACATTGTTAATAGAAATATTCTTGAGTCTGCCATTATCCAACTTTCAAATAACTTCAACATAAGCAAAGGTCTTTTTCAACTCGATCCTGTTGTTTTGAATTCCTTCAAAACAGATTTAGATAAGAAGGGTAGAACGCTAAATCTTTGGTAAACTTGTATGCTACTTTATTAACTTTTAATTTTCATTTTATTTTTATATACATCGAAACTTAACCAAAAAAGGCAGTGTGTTAAAACCCGGGCAGATTTCCAGTATAAATTTGTATTTTTATAATTCATTTGATCTTGTGCTAAAAAATCGATATTTTTTCCTTACAAATCTGTATGCCTCTCTGTTAATCCTTTAATTTTTAATTTTTATTTTTACTTCTCCGTTTATTGCATATATATATATATATATATATTATTTATTTTGCTTTTTTTTTCTTTCTGTAACCTATATATAGGCTGTCACCCTTTCATGTACTTCAGTGTTCCTGAGGATGTCATTAGACGAAAGCGCTTGAGCACCATTTTGTGTTTCCTTTCCTTCGTGGTTTTATTCATCATAAATATTTTTCACGTGTTACTTTCGTGAAATAATTTTCATATATATATATATATATATATATATATATAGGTAAAAAAAGTGACCCCTTAGAGGTAAACTGTCACTTTAAAAAAAGTAAGGGGACTAGAGCTCCCAAACTTCATAGATGCTTACCTTAGCATGTTGTTCGTCTTAATTGAGAAGTTGCTCGATGTGTCCCCCTTCCTGCTCAACACAGGCCTTCAAACATGGACGCCACTGATCAATACACCTGTTTACATATCGTTGAGACACCTTCTCCCAGCCGAGCAGAATTCTTTCGCGTAGTTCATCTATGTCTCTTATATTGGTATCAGGGATGTAAACTTTGGACTTCAGGGCTTTCCAAACACCATAATCTAATGGTGAAAGATCGGGGCTACTAGCCAGCTACATATTGGGTTCGATAAAATCCGGTGTTTCGTTCTCAAGGAATGTGACAGTTTGGCGTGCTCTGTGAGCAGGAGCACCATCTTGTTGGAACGTCTATCTTTCACTCTATCTAACTGGTATTCGGCGAATTAGTGGTGAAAGATATACTTTCCAACAAGATGGAGCCCCTGCTCACAGATCACGCCAAACTGTCACATTCCTTGAGAACGAAACACCGGATTTTATTGAACCCAATATGTGGCCAGCTAGTAGCCCCGATCTTTCACCATTAGATTATGGTGTTTGGGAAGCCCTGAAGTCCAAAGTTTACATCCCTGGTATCAATATAAGAGACGTAGATGAACTATGCGAAAGAATTCTGCTCAGCTGGGAGAGGTGTCCCAACGATATGTAAACAGGTGTATTGATCAGTGGCGTCCACGTTTGAAGGCTTGCGTTGAGCAGGAAGGGGGACACATCGAGCAACTTCTCAATTAAGACGAACATGCTAAGGTAAGCATCTATAAAGTTTGGGAGCTCTAGTCCCCTTACATTTTTTAATATGACAGTTTACCTTTAAGGGGTCACTTTTTTTGACCCACCTTGTGTGTATTATATATATATATATATATATATATATATATATATATATATATATATATATAAAGAAAAATTAATAAACTGAATTACTGAGCTGCACAATTTAGCTACACAATATATACAGTATATACCGTATATATATATATATAACTTTGGTTTGCTTCCGCCCGAATTGTTCATTCTGACGAAGGTAAAACTTTTTACTCCACCTTAGACCCACAGTTTAACGTGGAATCCGAACCACGCCCCACCAGCAGCCTAGCGTCTTAACCACTAAGTCACTCAGGGTACCCATTAATCTACCAACCACTTTCTTTTTATTGTGTGGAAGGATGAACAGCTGGGTTTTGCTGCGCGCCGCCTGCCGTGACCGGGTCTCAATCCCGGGACCGATGGATTCGTAGTCAGCGACGCTAACCACTACAGAAAGAAGAAAAGAATTAGCAAACAAAGTGAATTACTTCGAGACACAATTTTACCTTGAATATTATCTGATGTAATCTCCTTTTTCGTATTATATTGTAAAGAAGGCAAAATTAAATTATTTTCTATGCGATAATCCCAGGCTTATATGGAGACGGTAATCTTTTGAAAAGACGATTACCTCGATTATATATATATATATGAGTGACTGAGTGTAACAAAAGTCTGTTCTTATAGGGAAATAATATACAAGAATTGAACGAGAAAATATTTTTAACTACACAGTACAAACAATACAATCAACTTAGCAATTAATCCAGTACATGCTCAGATTGTTAAAGGTGAACATTGCCAATAACCTAACAGTGTTGCCATGCAATACATACAAACTCATCACGATCAATTGTTATATCTTATTTCTTTATAAGAATGGACTTTTGTTACAGTAGGGCGGATCGAAAATGAGGTTTTTAAACTTTTTTTCGAAATTCAAATATGGCTAGTGCGGAAAATATGTGGGTGCTATAGATAATGACTGTGCATAAATATTAGTCCTGCGAAATTATATCTTCAGGTGCCACAAAGCCGTCGAAAAAAGTGAAATATAATGATTTTCTTATATTCTGCATTAGTACAATAACTGAAACTTACTTGTTATTATTATATATTAAGTGTTCCAATTACCAAAATAGTTACTGAATTACGCAGCTCTTAGTTTATTTAGATCAATGTTCTTTTGATTAATGATCTAAATAATCCAGAACTCACCACGAGGAGGTGGCTGCGTGTCGAGCTCCACCCATGCCCTCCCAACCACCCATCCTTGCGCATGTTTTTTTCTATTAACGTTTTATTTAAACTTTATATTCAGCTTTACTTTCGAATGATGGCATTTTTTTACGTGACTGAAGTGTTGATCTTATGAAGCCATCTCGCGCGTTCAATCCAAATACTTTTGATGATGCTTCAGTCACTAATTTTACCATTCTTTCTACTACTTGTGTATGACAAGGGAATTTCTCGAATGGAGGGGTACTCTTGTTTTCTATGAATTCTTCAATCTCATTTTCTGTCAGGTGTCTTGTCACAGGTGGTTCAGTGACAATGCATTTTTGCCAATTAATTAAATCAGTATAATCAGTAGCTTCAAATTGAATAACAGGTACTGTGAAACGCCTCACAACTTTTTCCTTGTTTGTTTGCCTTGCTTTCTTTATTCGCCTCCACGCTAATTCTCTTATGGCGCTGCGGTCATCATGAATCATTGATGCTAGAATATTTTCTGGATTTGCAAAAAATGCATTTCTTTGTATGACAGGGTTTACAATATCCTTTACTTCGTCATTCAGTGTTCTTGTTAGTTCAATAGTTTTGAAAACATGTTTTGAGCCATTGACAAAAGACGTACTTTGCTTAATAGAAAACCACATTGGGATGTAGACCTTCATTATAAAAGAAGCAATGTTCATGAGGTTCTCAGATGGACTTACAGTTGAAACGTATAGACGAAGCAAACGATTTGCTGTAGTCAGCCATCGTGAATGTGCCATTTTGCCTGGACTACGATGAGCAAGATCTGGAGAGCAATATCCCTTTGTTATGGCCTGATGAATATCAATTAGATATTTTTGGTCGGTGCTAAGATCTTCACAGTCTACAGTTGGTTCCTCAGCATCAATCCTTTCAAACTCGACAATAGGAAGACTCTCACAGTTCTCTAATTCCCTGCCAATAGGACCGGTGAATCCGCGGGGGCCAGATGTTTTTCCATCCAGCTTTGCAACTAAATGGCGTAATGGCAATTCATTGGCATGGAGCTGGCACACTAAATGTTGAACTGGCTTCTTCAGCTTCAATTCTATAAGCCTTATAACGCCTCCTTTTCTCCAGTGTTGACTGCTGCACCATCGCATCCAATGGCAACAAGGTTTTCCAGGTTCATGTCATTATTTCCAATATACTCAAACATTCCTTTACATATTTCTTCAGCTGATCCAGAATTCACAGAATAATGGCCCAAATAATCTGAACCAGGTTCTCTCACTAAAGTGATATGTTCTTCTGTTACCTTCTTCTGATATACTTTGGACTCTTTTTTTTCTTGGAAGAGTGTAGAATCTTTTCGACCATCAAAATAGATTCCTCTGATTGGGACCTGATTTTGATCTTTCATAATTTCTGATCTCTTCTTTTGTCTTTCTCTTCTGATTTTACTCCTATCCACTACTTCAGATGTATTGTCAATAGAAACTTCTCCAATATCTTGCAATACTGCACTAACAATGAATGCTGCAGCTCGATCTGAAACTGCAGTCCTGTCACAAGCAGTAGCCACTGAAGGTAGATTTGTAGTTTTCCTTTTCTTGAATAATTGTTCTTCAGGTTGTTCGAGCTTTCTCTTCGAGCTAACTGGCTCTGGAAATGTATCGTCTGATATTTCGCCAGATTCACTTTCACTATTTGATGTCGATGATGATAATTCAACATTTGTATCCTGCAATTTCTCCTGTGAAGATTCTTTGGTGAGCCTCACAGCTTCTTTTTGCTTTCTTAGCAACGTAGATGCTTTTTTCTTTGAGAGTGTAATATCTACTCTATCAATAAACAGTTTTCTTTCACTCCTTTGATCTAAGAGGAACGTCACTTCTTCCTTTGGAACCGTTTTTTCTTTGGGACAAGAACATTGTGTTAGTACTTTCCACTTGCACGCTGCAATGTCAAAAAGTTTCGTGTGTGCTTCTTTTTTGAACATATCAATCTTTGCTTTGTAAGCTTCAGAATTTTTTCTGCTTTGGTATGGCTTCATAATGACACGATACTTTTCGTGGTAGCTTCTGAACATTGTTTCAATTCGCCTGTCTGACAGAATTGGGACGGAAGCACTTTCCCAAATTGTTTTCAATTTATCAACAACTTGTTCTAATATTTGAGATATTGAAGGATCTTTATTAGTATTCTGTTTCAAATCGTTTCTTACAAACAAGTAATATTTAAAAACTCCTTCGTATGTAGGAAGATTCCTGTACCACAAATCTTCCCCCATACCAAACATGAGGCACTCAGTTGAGGCCCTGGTTGATTTTGCACAAACTCGAGACATTTTGAAAGTATACAAATCTGAAAAAGAAAGAGCTAATATCAATTATACGTTAATTTCAGTTAATAGTACATGGCAAACTTAGGGCAACACAATACAGAAATGCAAAATATATAAGAAATATAGTTTAGACTATCTGAGTAACGCCAACAACAGAACACCCACCTGCTACGAGAGCGACAGCTACACTGAACCGAGGTACTCACGTGACAGCTGAGTGAGCTGACTATAGAAAACTGTTTTTAGAGAATAGAAACTTTTTTTAAAGGTTGACTGAGCTATTTTTATACAAGTGTGAATAAATTCTTGTCTATTGTGCATCGTGGACTCTTCTGTAATTATTGGTTAAAATCTGCTTTTTTCAATTTTTTTTCAATATTGAAGGTCATTGTGGCACCTGAAGATATTAATGTTATGGTTTTAAATTTATACCAGCTTATTTCCTCACTACTCCACACATTTTCCACACTAGCCAATTTGAAAATTCGAAAAATGAGTTTTTCACTCCGCCCTAATATACAGTATATAATTTAGGGTGGTCCTCCCTTATAGAGGCGATATTTTTTTTTGGTAATTTACATGCTCCCACCCAATAAAGTTGTTCCACTTAATAAGAAAATAATTCTGCTTCAATTTGAGCTCGATCGGATAATAGAGGTGGCTGTCGAAGCTTGAAGTTACCACAAAACTGCAAGGCGGGGGTTTTCTATTGAGCCCCTGAACAATCTCAGTTGGCCCCCCAGGGATCCATGGATCACCACTTGGGAACCACTGATATAATGTGTAGTTAAAAGATTTTTATTTTGCATATATATTTTAAATTATAAGCGTTATACATAACACTGATGACGTACTATTTTGAATCGTCATGGCTGGCAAGACCACTCACTGTAGCTCACTGTTTAAGATCTTCTTAGTAGGTTCAGGATATTTCTTCCTGTGTTGCTCCACGACTTTCAATAGGTATTGAAGTTGTTCTTCATTCTTAATGTGTTTTCCACTATAATCCTGGATAAGTGCAATCCCGCGTTCGGCATTGTCGTTCACGACCTTGATGTTTTCAACTTTCCGAAGAGCCTCTTGAAACTCATCATCTGAGTCCCCATGTTGACGGGTCTTTTTGCATAAATGCAGTATTGATATTGAGGGCCCGTATAAGCTTGAAAGAGTTTCTCGTGCTCAAGGAATCCAATGTTGGGAGATGATCTTGACGAAGGCTCACACGTTTAGGACATTTTAGGCTGCCTTCTGTCTCATTAATTCCCTTTACAATTAATCTTTTTGTGTCTACTGATACAGAAGCATCAAACAGTGCCAATCCCACCATTTCCTCAGATAGGTACCACAAGTGGCCAGCAAATTTAGATGCTGCAGATTTTGCCCATTTTAAGGATTTCGTTCAAAATTTAAAGTTTGACAGCCACCCCTAAATATTATCGGCTCTGGTAAAAACTTTGCCAAAATAATTTTTTTATGAAGTGGAACTACTTTATCGGGTGGGAGCAGTAAAAATAAAAAATTCGTTTTTGAGGACCACCCTAATATATATACTGTATATATATAAAAGAAGGGAACACATACATGCCGAAGTCCATTATCGCTAAACGAGTTCTGCTATTTTCCGATGCATCGACGACATAAAGTTGCGACTCGATGCCAGTCGAAAGGAAGCGATAATCGGAAGGAGAGCGAGAGAGGAGCTGAAGTTAATGGAGATAGAGAGAGAGAGAGATTTTCAGTTGTGTACAGACTCGGCTACAAATATCTTGCAAAATCAGCCCTTAAACACGATTTGCTCAATCCACTTTATATACAGTACAGGGTGGGCGGAAAGTAGCTCCCTATTTTGGATTGGTAAAAAAACACGTATATTATCCATTTATTTCAGAAGAAATAATATGAAAAGGTAGGCATACATGGTAGGTTTTCTCTAAAATTCAATGTGGGCTCCAACTCTTTCCACCAGCTTCTGGAGCCGCCCAGGAATGGCGTCCACTGACTTTAGCAGGAACTCCGGCGGGATGGAGGACATGACCCCGAATTCGGTCCTCCAGTTCTTCCAATGTCCTCGGTTTGGTGCGGTAGACTTCTTCCTTTACCCACCCCCAAAGAAAGAAGTCGCACGGTGTCAAGTCGGGGCTCCTGGCTGGCCATTGATGTGGACCACGACGACCCATCCAACGCCCAGGGAAGTGGGCATCCAGCCACTCACGGACAACAATGGCCAGCCAGGAGCCCCGACTTGACACCGTGCGACTTCTTTCTTTGGGGGTGGGTAAAGGAAGAAGTCTACCGCACCAAACCGAGGACATTGGAAGAACTGGAGGACCGAATTCGGGAAGTCGTCCTCCATCCCGCCGGAGTTCCTGCTAAAGTTCAGTGGACGCCATTCCTGGGCGGCTCCAGAAGCTGGTGGAAAGAGTTGGAGCCCACATTGAATTTTAGAGAAAACCTACCATGTATGCCTACCTTTTCATATTATTTCTTCTGAAATAAATGGATAATATACGTATTTTTTTACCAATCCAAAATAGGGAGCTACTTTCCGCCCACCCTGTATATATATATACTGTATATATATATATTATATATATATTATATATATATATATATATATATATATACTAGTGTACCCGTGCCGTCAAGAATGACGGCAAAAAAAAAGAACCACGAAAATGGAGACTGCTGCAGAAATAAGAAGACGATTGGCAAGAGAACGACAACGTAGGGAAGAGCAAGCTTATTCTAAAAGTTTATTCCAAAAGCTTTTAATTTATTTGGAATCCTATCAGTTTAATTAACACGTATCATATATAGTTGATACAAAACCTGTAAAAAAATTTCAAAATGTTATTAATAAAGTGTATGCTTATAGATATAACATAGCAGCTCAAACAATCTGTATAAAAATGTGAACCTTATCATAAAAATGTGAACCTAGTACAGTTCCCGCCGCTTCGCTGACGGTTAGACAGGCTAAACTACAAAAAAAGAACCCAGCCGTGAAAATTTTGAGCTTCACATTGTGTCAACATTTCTGAATCTGGTATCTCCCAAAACCTCCTCACCCCCATTCATACAACTTGGGGGCTAACACCCTCCCCCATTACCCCCACCCCTCCCCATTACCACACCCATCCCCGATTACTCCCGTGAATGTTCAGTGGGATTCACATTTGAATTTTGTTGGAAAAAGAATCCGCTTCTCGCTTCGATCAGTTATTTCTTCCCAAATATTGCGCGTTGGGTCGTTTGTTGCATCGCTGGAACAGAAATTCTCTTCTTAACGAACTACATTTTCTGAGTAGTTCATTATGTACCAGAATACCGTAGTAGTGGTTGTTATTTATAATAATTCCCTCAATCTTTATCAGATTGCCCTTACTTCATTACGGATCTACCATCGTGTTTCATGGTCTTCTTGCTGACACAATTGTTTCTTATTGAAAAAAAATACTATTTAGTTTTGTTTCTTTACATACAGTACACTTACGCAAACTCGAACTCTTTTTCCAAATTTTACTAATTTCATGTTTTCTGATAGTGACCGTTCCTCTTAACTCGCATTCATTCTGTCTCCTCCTTATAGCAGAATACATTTGCTAAAAGTAATTATATTGCTCTGCTGCACATCTGCCCTTATTTCTGGCCCTGCTTTGAATTAAGAATTGGCTAAGCCTTACAATTTTTAATCTAAAGAGTGTCCGTGTCTGACATCAGAGGTCAAACTACCAACTCTTTGGATATATCCAGAACTGTTGCAATTACCCTATAAGTCTTATAAGCCTTACAATTTTTAATCTAAAGAGTGTCCGTGTCTGACATCAGAGGTCAAACTACCAACTCTTTGGATATATCCAGAACTGTTGCAATTACCCTATAACAATAGATTACAGCCCCCGTTCACGAAGGGTGACAATTTGTGCTTTATTTATTGTCCATAGTTAATTCAGTGTTCTTTTTTGTGCTGTTGTGAAGGACGACCAAACATGTTCTCACAGTACTCGAAACAGAAAATTGACCTCATTGACCATTGTCTAAAATGACTTCAAATGCAAAAGAAAGGATAAAGATACTGCGAGCAAAATGTTGGGGCACTGGCTATTATAACGCTCGCGAGGTCATATCATCATTTCAAAATAGCTGTAAATGTTACGTGCAAAATTTTAACAAGTTCTACATTCATTCATTGTGTACTTTCTTTGGAGATCAAAAGGGGTTTACGTATAAATGGTTAGAGGAAACGATACGAGGGATCCATGCAAATAAAGGACAAATCTGATCAGTTTTGGCACTCTCTCGTCTTCTCATAAGAAGCAACATTCCAGCAGTTTGCTTCAGGAGGATTGATTTGGATATGGGGAACCTGTGGCGACATGTTCATTCCCAAATTGGTTTAACCCAATGTGAAATCCGGTGGTTGTGCTGTTATGGTGTGAACAGGCATTTGGCACTGAAAGAACTGACCCTGCGTTCGTAAAGGGACGTTTTAATTCATAAGATTACGTACCTATCGGAATGGACACTTTACCTGAAGGACATTATGTTCCAAGAGGACGGTACCACATGACCATTCCGTTACAAGGAGAGCATATAACTGAATTTGACTTCACTCCAAAAGATATAGCGCGAGCTGTAAGACAAATGAAATAATTTTCAGTTGCAGTTCCGAACAAATGGAATGCCTTGGTGATTAAAAACTGTAAGAATGAAATAACCACATCCCTATATTTGATAGGGAGAAGATCCCTGGATACGGGGGAAGTTTCGAGCATCCTGTAAAGGACGGACATTGTCCCTATATATAAAGGAGGGGATAGATCTCGAGCAAAGAACTATAGACCGGTGTCACTAACATCCCATCTCAACAAAATATTTGAAAGAATAGTCAGAAAGAAAATCTATGACTTTTTGGAGACACATGAAAAATTCAATGAGAACCAGTACGGATTCCGATCAGGAAGATCATGCCTGTCACAACGCAGCTCAGTACCATAAAAAACAGTATTAGCCCCCACTCCTATTCATTATCATGCTGACAGACATAGACAATGAAATAACTAACAATAGTATAGTAACATCTTTTGCAGACGATACAAAGATCGGCAGAAAAATCAGTAATGCAGAAGAGGTGGAGGCCTTACAGAGGGACACTAACAGAATATACAGATGGTCAGAAGACAATAACATGAAATTTAACACCATAAAACTTCAGCTCTTGAGGTATGGAAGAAATGACGAAATGGAATAGATAGAATGTTATGCCCCAGATAGACAGGAAATTCAAAGAAACACGAAAGCAAAAGATTTAGGAGTTATAATGACCGATGATTCAAAATTTGAGACGCAAAATAAGATAGCGATAAACAAAGCAAAAAGAATTATATCACGGTTACCGAGAACACTGGAAAATAAGAAAGGTAGAATGTATAGGGTTTCCAAACTAAAGGCCAGGCAAGGGACATCCTCAACTCTAAAAGAAAATATATTTGTTGTCAAAGGGCCGAGACTGTTTAACCAGCTACCGAAAAAACAATCGGAAACACCACTAATGCGAGAGTGGAAGTACCAAAAAGAAGTCTAGATGCCTGGCTCAAGACAATTCCGGATGAGCCGGGTGTCTGGCTGAGATGGGGAACACACGACAACAACTCTCTCCTACATCAAACCAGGTTTGGAAGTGGAGCCACTAACTTGACCTACCTGTAAAGAGAGACCGATGCACGAAACATCACATGATTACAATATAAGAGTATATATATATGACCTAAATAAGGAGAGAGAGAGAGAGAGAGAGAGAGAGAGAGAGAGAGAGAGAGAGAGAGAGAGAGAGAGAGAGAGAGAGAGAGAGAGAAGAGTCTTTGAAACTTGGCCTGCTGAAGAGGCCTCAATCAAAATCATCATAAGATGGAGAAAAATGATGAAAATTAAGTAACAAAGGAACGAAAACAATATAAGAGGATAGAAGTCCCGAATCTCTTTTAATTGCCTTCGTTTTTCTCTTTCTTTCTCCCCTTTTTTTTCTCAAAGTATGTGTGTGTGTGTGTGTGTGTGAAAATGAACAATGAATAATTCCTACATTCATATAATTCTTATGTTCATTTGTATACTTCTATACTTCGTATACTTATATAATTCTTATATTCTTATTCATGTATTAATTTTGACATATAAAGACCAAAATCGTATAACGCTGACACGAGTTTGGATAAAATTTTGATTTGCTTTCTATTTTATAATTGGTAAATTATTCCTTTTTAAACTACTTAATCATTTAGTATAACGTCCAGAATCGCATAACGCTGACACTAGTATGGATACATTTTTTATTTGCTTTCTATTTTATAAGTAGTTAATTATTTCATTTTAAACAACTTAATAATTTTGTAGACTTAGCTTAATAATATAATCTTAAGCCTTTAATTTTCGCCCATGTGCATGTTTGTTTGTAATTCGTGATGGGAAGGCATATTTCAATTTCCCTTTTTAGTTAACTCGGCAGATCATGATAACATCAGATCTGTCAGTATGCGGTTTAAAATAAAAATATGGCTTCCTCTTGCTTAGCAGTCTAGACACTGCTACAGCAAAAATATTTGTTTTGTCTTTAAATGTTTTGCAAAGTAAATCATCCTATTGAGAATAAAAAACAAAAACAAATCAGCATTAAATAATAATATCACTAAATATTCAGTATAAAAGACCATAAAATTTCTCCAATGTTTTATTCTGATCTGACTGATCTTACTTAGAGGCTGAGCATTACCTGTAACATTTTAGCAGTAAATTATAGTCAGAGAAAATCTTTGTCTTCTCCTTCGAGCCTTGCTCCCTTCAGAGAACTTAGTCTTAAATAGAGAAAAATAATTTCCCGATATGTTATAAGAAGAATCGGGGAACCTTCAGAGAATTTAGTAAGCCTCACAGAATCCTCCGATCCACTACAAGAAGAAATCGGAGAGTAGTATAAGAGAAACTTCTGCGATTTCCGATACAGTACCAGAGTAACAAATCCGTTGCTGCCACTTAACCAGAACCCCCGTCAACTTAGAAACGCTCAAGGCCATAGACCAGTGGTACTCATTGCGCGGCTCGCGAGCTAAATGCGCCATATATATTTGGCTCGTGAGCCGCCCAGTGAGTACCACTGCCATAGATGGAAGGGTTAACATATATATATATATATGGGTATGTACTTAAAAAGTAGTAATTCTTTAACTATAACAATCTAGTGATCTCAAAACTTTTAAAATTCTCATTCGATCATTTGGATTTAGGTTTAAAAACTTAAAATGAAATGTCAGTTTTCTATTTATTTTGTGTTTAGTGTTGTTCATTTTTTTCAGCCAGAATTGCTTTAACGGATGTGTGTGTGTGTGTGTGTGTGTGTGTTTTGTGAAACAGAGTCCGTATTCATATTTCCTTGCTATTAGATCATCTCTCCTTAGTTTATTGAAATGTTCATACGGTTTGTATTGAATTAGATAAGGGATACATTCCGACCACGTCGCGACACCGCTTTCCGTTAGATCAGCGAGGTTCAGCCTACTATATCAAGAACCTCAATATAAGCAAAAGACTCGTTGCATTCGCGTCGGATTGAATACATCAAAGAAAAAGGGGTAACTATTGTATTTTTAGCCAAAAACCAAAACTTGAACCTCAACTGGCAAAAATTGAGCATCCACTTTTCAAGGCACATGACATGTCCGTTTCATGATGGGATTGAACTAAGAATGGTCCCCCTGAGGCTCTTTCATGATACTCACAGACTGCGCATGGAACAAGGAACTCTTCTTGGAAAATTAAATCCACTATAGTCCGAATAAGTAATGGTAAATGACAAACACTATAGTTTTTTCTTTTTCATGATGTTAGCCTGACGTCGGCAACGGGTCACTCGCAAAGAGGTCCCAAAAGTATAGCTTCCCTTACCAGCTATCTGCAAAGCAGATAGGATCCAGCTTTGGGACAGGATCTAGGGGTTACAGCTACACCTAGCCTACTATATCCAGAACCTCAATATAAGCAAAAGACTCGTTGCATTCGGACTATAGTGGATTTAATTTTCCCAGAAGAGTTCCTTGCTCCATGAGCTGTCTGTGTGTAATATATATATATATATATTTTTTTTTTTCTCGCACGACCACTCCCGTTCCAGCGATTCTAGTTGTACCCGTCATTTGGTGGCAAATCACTGGTCTCCCCATTAAGTGCAATTCATGTAACTGCTATTTTTGCCATTTTCAGTGCCACAGTACCATCTTCGGCCCCAGTACCTCCCGAAAAGTGTAGTTCTAATGCTACCAATTATTATTATGATGAATTATACCTACATATTCCTGTTTTTTAAACAAAATTCAAATTAAATTTGTTCAAAAATTGTGGATGTTGAAAACATTTCTCATCCATATTCGTATTGTGCGTGCAAAAATCTACCAGAATCACCTTATTTTACTTGAGGAACGGGAAAAATTTCTTATTTGTTGTCCAGTGAATTATTGGTACTGAAGTGGACAAAGGAAACTTTTTCATTTTATACTCGCGGAAATAAAATTTGATTTTTTTTTTTTTTTGCCGTCTTGGTTCTAACCTTTGACGAATATTTGGTCTCACCACTTTAATGTTTTTAGTCTTTTTGAAGGACTTTTTGTTACGCTTTTACGCCATATTTATTGGTATTTTATTAACCAAAACAATAGTTTCTGAAGTGTTTTCTTTTGTGGTTCTAGTTTTTGAAGTTGAAATTCTTCTATATATTTTTTACATTCCCCCTCATTAGGGTGTGACCGTTGCCCTCCAAAAATCAAAAAATGGTCCTACAATGCTGTTCAAAGTTTTAGTGTTGTGTATTTATCTAGGAAACACCCCTGTAAATTTTCTTGGAGATCGGTGCATGTTTGAGCTAGCACCGTCGTACCAGCAAGTATTGCTATTTCAGCTTATGAACTTCATAAATAAGTGTGAAAATAGCACATTTTATCAGATTTTCATTTCCGGGTCTGGAACGCTGACCCACAAATTTTCCACGTATTATTTTATTGCATTTAATTTTAATGATGCTCTTTTCTTTTCCCTTGACAGTGATTTGATGTGAATAGAGAATTTAATCATGGATACACGGCAAGATGATGATATGTCAGAATGTTATTGGGCACCGTACCCCAAGAAGAAAAGGAAATAAAGGGCTGCAAACTGCCAACTAATAGGCAGGTCTTACTATGTCTGTTAGCAAACCTTCGGGATATGCATTGGGACCAGGCTTTATCTGCCACCATTGACAATGTGCTTTTGCATTACCAGAAGGCGAATGTACCGACCATTACAGGCAGGAACAATATTGGCCGAGTGATTAAAACTTACTATGACAATGACTACATGATGCTTATGAAAAAGAATGAGGATAGAAGACGGGCTGATGATCCTGGAATTATGAAGTTTAAATCAGAATTGAGCCTGACGATGAAATTTTATAAGAACACAGTGTTGAAAGACAGGGCGGCTGCGAAAAAGGGGAAAACTCAGGCCGAACAAGATGCCATCGATACTGACATACTCTTTATGAAAAGCATGCTAAGTGACAGAGTAGCTACCTACTCTGGGGTAAACAAAGTACTCACAGAAAAGGTTCAGAAGCGACAGAAAAGGCAGATGCGAGAAGAGAAGCGACAAGAGAGAGAGCAATATGATCATGCTGAGAATGTACAGGCTGATATTGATTCACCTATTAGCTCTGATGAGGACGATGACATTGATGAGGCCAGCACTGCTGAACCAAAGAGAAAACATCGGAGAACAGTGAAAGAGGGAGTTTCAATTTTTGTGCCCCATGATATTCTGAAGTCGGCAGAACTTGTTTCATGCAGTGTTCGAAACAACATCTCGCCGACCCAGCTGAGTGCAATTGTGTACTCCCTTGTATCTGCATGTGGTGGAGATACATCAAAGCTGAGTCTAAATGCAAGGACGGCCCACCGATACCGAGCTTCCATCGTGTCAGAAATAAGTTTAAAAATCATGGATGAATGGCAACCATCAGACAAAGTACTGGTGCACTGGGATGGTAAACTTATGGACACGCTGGATTCCAAAGGCACTGATGACCGCCTGCCCATTCTTGTGTCTGGTGTCAATGGCACAAAGCTTCTTGGAGTCCCACCTCTTCCGCATTTGACTCAAAAAGCTGGCCTGGTTCAAGGAGACTTGATATCAACATCAACCAAACAACTTCTGGTCGATTGGGAGTGTGAACACTCGGTAGACACACTTGGTACCTAACTGAGGAGTTGGCCCCACTGGCTTTGTTCTCGTCCCAAGTACAAGAAAGGACAAAAGAGGAGATGAGGAAGGCACTGAAGTTACTAAGAGAGTTGGGCTCAATCATGGGGGCTATGGAAAGCCATATCTTCCCCCTGTCCCAGAAAGTGGCACTGCCCTGGTGGACCTAATTGGGCCTGACTCAAGCCGGTTCTTCACCATTTTAGGCATGCCCTATCAGTTTCTCCACAGTCCAGCCAGTGAATGGGCGGATCATGACGACTACCTGAACATGAAACGGGTTGTGGATAAGCTTCAGGTCGTCAATGAGGCTGCAGAGCGTGGTGTAAAACTTTGCCATGACTTTCTTAATGTTGCCAGGGATGAGGAGCGCTTTCAAGAAGTCATTCAAGTAGTTGAAAATGACAGACTCCGCGTTCCTAATCAGCGCAAACGATCATCTGTTTCCGAACAGAAATCATGGTTTCTTGCTCTAGAGAAATAATACCTTGTGAATATATGATAAACCCCTTAATGTACCATGAGAGAATAAGAATGATTAACTTTTTTGTGTTAGTGATAACAGCTTTTAATTAAGACAGGCAAATGATTTGTGTTAATATCCCTTATGATGGTTGTGTAATCTCATATATAGGCTGGTGCTCACTCGAATATGCATGAATCTTCAAAAAATTGCACGTGGGTATTTTTTATGTCAATATGCAACACCAAAATTTTGAACAGCATTGTAGGACAAAGTTGGGGCAACTGTCACACCCTACCCCTCATCCCCCTCTAACTTTTCGCCCACTGATATATATTTTTAAAGGTCTCCAGACGCGGTTTTGGGCCGTCAGTTGAAGGTATTTTATAAATTCCCAAAAAGGGAGGTCCAAGAGGAATGAAAGAGAATAATTTATTTCGCTGTTTAAAGCCTTTTATATAAGGAACTTGGAACGTAATAGCCTTGTCAAGGGTATAAACCTTGCTTTTCGCAGATAGAAGTTGAGAATCACACACACACACACACACACACAACACTTTTTTGTGGTCCATATGGAAATTAAAACAAAGTTAAAAGGACGTAACCCATGCCAACATTTAGGTAACTTTCCTTAATTTACTAAAGTCATTTAATGATGTTATGATTAGTAGAACGAAGTATGTGTTAGGTTTTACCTCGTCGTAGTTGTAAACTTTTACTTAGTAAAGTTTTTCCATTTTAAGAAAGATTAAGCTTAAACGATGCGTAACTACTGTGACGTATTTTGGTGCGATTTAATTAAATTTGTTTTTTTTTAAGTTCACATTTTGGAATTTGATAAATTTTCTATTCTTGGTTTTGTCGACACTAAAAATGTTTATGAATATTTTGAGGGTCATTCTAATGTTTTTTACATTTATTGAAAGAATTATTATGTAGGATTTTGTAACTGCGCGTATGTGGGTTTGGGGAGAGGGAGGGCGGGGGCGGGGGGTTAATATATTATTTTAATCAGTGATGTGGTTGAGACCACCATGGCTGAGACCGAGAGCTAAACACTTGAAATCGAGACGAGAAAAAAAAAGGGTCTCTTGTCCTCCTATATCATTGATTATAATTTCCATATATTTGACGAAAGCGGTTAATTGTAATGTAAAAATTTATATATTCTAATAATTCTCTCCATTCGCGCTTCTTGATGGTTCTGATTTGAAAACAAAAGTAGAAAACTTCGGTTTCACTCGCTATCCGTCCGAGTTTTACCGTCGTTAGTTTTACCGAAAATATCACGACTTAACGTTAACTAATCTATCGTCAAGGGCGTACAGTTGACCTAACCGGGCATTCAGTAATTTTCCCGTAGGTTTAACGAAAATATCATGACTTAACTTTCCATGAAATCCCTAGTTGCAGATTCCCTGTAGCATATATATAGAGGGTGTCCCAGAAGTCTGGACTTAGAGAAAATAGACATTATAGTTTTAAAGTGAAACAAACACATTTCTGATATATATATATATATATATATATATATATATATATATATATATATATATATATATATATATATATATATATATATATATATCTATATATATATTATATAAAATTTTAGGTCAAGATTTAATGCTAGTTAGGTTAGGTTTTATACTCTATATTCAAGGTTAGGTCAGGTTCTCTATATTAAATTTTTAATTTTGGGCCGTTGGCACCATCCCCTTTGCACTGGCATTCCCCTCCCCTCCTTTTGCACTGAAAAGCATAGTTTCTATGTGTCCTGACATTTGCTCCACCCTATATGTATATATATATATATAACTTCAAGTATTATTGGAACAAAGATTAATATGGGGGATATATATATATATATATATATTATATATATATATATATATATATACATACAGGGCGTCCCAAAAAAATGTATACACACTTTAAATACTTATAAAGGCAGTGTTTATTAAAATACATTTCATTTTCAAAATGTAATAGAATCTACAGACATTATTTAATTGTTTTGTCAACGCCTGTTTTCAAACTGACGTCCGTTCTGGTCCAGGCACTGCTGATAACGCGAAGCAATGGAATCGCAAACATCACGAAACATTTCGTTTGGTATTTGTGTGCATTCTCGTTCAATGGCTGCTCTCAATTCAGCGACTGTTGCAGGTTTTATAGCGTAGACTTTGTCTTTTAAGTATCCCCATAAAAAAAAGTCTAGTGGTGTGAGGTCTGGTGAACGCGGAGGGTATTCTACGAAACCCCTTCGTCCAATCCACATCCACATCGTGCCAAGTACCACTCGCAATACTCCACTCTTCGGTCCGGATCATCTTCATTAATAGCATGGACTAATCTTGGAATGTAACTTTTCCATTGACAGCGCTTCAAAATGCGTTGCACAGACGATTCTGAAATTCCTACCTCGACTCGCTTGCCGCACAGATTTTCTTGGACTTTGGTGATACGTTTCCAGTACTCTTTCTTGCTTTGTGGGGCTTGTCGATGTCCGTGGTCTTCCGGAACGCTTCTTGTGGACATTCTGAACAGTTCCATCGGCTTCAAACTTATCTCTAATTCGAGTGATGGTAAGTCGCGTTGGTGGATCTGTTTGAAACTCCCTCCTAAACTGTCTTTGCACTTCAACTGCGTTTTCACACTTCCAGTAGCATTTTAGAATGAATTTCCTTTGTTCAAAGCTTAGTCTGACTGCCATTATTAATTCTAATGGGTTTAACTTGGAAAGAAAGAAACATCAATTGAGCTATCAGCTGTTAAAGTGTGTATACATTTTTGGGGGACGCCCTGTATATATATTTATATATATTATATATATATATATATATAGAGAGAGAGAGAGAGAGAGAGAGAGAGAGAGAGAGAGAGAGAGAGAGAGAGAGAGAGAGAGAGAGAGAGAGAGAGAGAGAGAGAGAGAGAGACTTACAAGGAGTTACAAGGAAAAGAAGGACCTCAAAAGGCCTTGCGGCCCATACCGACGAGGTATCAATGGCAACGGGTGCCAGTGAAAATTTTCTACACCCTCAAATAGTGTGCAAGATTTGGTCTAACCTTTTCTTGAAATGATCCACAGAGGAACTGTTCACAACTTCTGAAGGTAACCTGTTCCAGGTGTCACAGATCTTATATGTAAAGTAATTCCCATACACACTAGTCCTAAACCGTTTCAAATCCAACTTCCAACCATTCTTGCGAGTTGGGTTATCATTTAAACTAAACATGCTTCTAAAATCGACATCGTTGAACCCGCGTAAGAGCTTGAAAACCTCGATCAGTTGACCGCGCAGCCTCCGAGTTTCCAGCGAAAACAAGTTTGGGGCGCGTAAGCGTCGATTGTAGCCCATATGCCTAACGGGAGGGATTAACTTTGTGGCCCTCGGCTGCACTCGCTCCAGCCACTGCACAGCATACTCCAGGTGCGGCCGAACCAGGGAATTGTACAGAGAGAGCACAATCTCCTTGTTCCGAAACTGAAATTGCCTCCTGATATAACCCAACAGCTTCTGGGCTTTCTTTTTCAAATCTACGCACTCTTTCGTAAACTTAAGGTCATTGCTAATTAGCACACCCAAGTCCTTTTCCAAATCAGTCGCCTCGATATTACTCCCCAACATCGAGTAGTCCTACTTGGGATTGCCGTAGCCAATGTGCATCACCTTGCATTTACCTAAGTTAAACGGCATTTGCCATTTTTCTGACCACTCTCCTATTCTACGTAGGTCCGCACGCAGTTGTTCGATCGCCTCGGGCGTCCCAATATTGGCCCCAAACTTGGTGTCATCAGCGAATTTAGCGATCCTGCTGACGATGCCACTGTCGATATCATTTATGTAAATGATAAACAACAGTGGCCCCAAAACGGAACCCTAAGGAACCCCACTAGTGACCGAGGCCCAACCCGAACTAACCCCTTTAATTACAACCCTCTGCCGCCTATTCTTTAACCAGTTTTCAATCCACCTACCTACTTCCCCACCAATACCCAGCGCGCGCACTTTGGCCATTAGCCGGTGGTGAGGTACCTTATCAAAGGCTTTCTGAAAGTCGAGATAAAGTATATCAATCGCCCTACTCTTATCATACTCACTCAACATGACGTGGAAAAACTCGAGCAAGTTGGTGAGACACGACCTATGCCGTCTAAACCCATGTTGGGAGTCCCCAAGCAGCTTGTAGGAATCCAAATGTTCAACGATCCTATCCGCTATTATTCCCTCTCATAATTTACCTACAACTGAAGTGAGACTAATGGGACGATAGTTCCCTGGACTTTCGTGATCCCATTTCTTAAAGATAGGGGTCACGTTGGCTTCCCTCCAGTCACCAGGCACCTGGCCCGTCTCCACCGATTTGTTGAAGACTGTAGCCAGGTGGGGAGCCACCTTGTCACGCACCTCCCACAACATTCTTGGGAGAAACTGGTCTGGCCCAGGAGCCTTAAACGCGCTCAGTTTGTCTATTCTATCGGCAACGACTGTCGCGGTACACCGAACACTATCCAGGCCAGCACCTTCGTGCCTGACGCCTTGCTCGGGGATGACGCGGGTGTCCTCCCTGGTGAACACTCCCGCAAAGTATTCATTAAGCACATTAGCGATGTCCGCGTCGGAGGTCCGCAGAACGCCGCTGGGGTCCTTTAACGGACCTATCATGCTTCTAATGGGCTTTCTACTATTAACATAACTAAAGAACTCCTTAGGGTTCCCTTTGCAGAAGCTTGCCACCCGTAGTTCTTCGTTACGTTTCGCTAGCCTAACCTTCGCCTTCACTTCCCAACACAGGCGGACATACGCTTCAGTGTTCTCATGGGAACGATTGGCCTTCGCCCTCCTATACGCGGCTTTCCTATTTCGGATAGCCGAAGCGATGTCACGACTGAACCACTTAGGCTGCGTTAAAGCAGGGGTGACCGGTTTTGAGGGTATGGCAGCAGACTCGTCCCGAAATACACTCCGCACTCCCTCAACATCGCCGCCGACCTCTAACCCCATCTCACCTTCGTTATCCCGGAGGCTAAGAAAGTCCGCCCGCCGTAGATCGAGCTTACTGCTTGAGTTGCTACGCTTCACCCGAGGGACGCACACACGGAACCTAATCAGACCGTGATCACTCCCGCCCAACGATTCGTAAACGGTGAGGCCAGTGACGAGGTTGTCTTCGGTCGTGAATACTAAGTCTAGAACGCTTTCGCCTCGTGTAGGCCCATTGACCCACTGAGTCAGGAAGTTCTCATCAGCAAAGTCAACTAGCCTCCTCCCTTCAGCATCAGCAGTCCTGTCTTCCCACTTTATGCCGCGACAGTTGAAGTCTCCTAAAACTACACACACCCTATCCCCTAGCAGGCTACGGAGTTCGGTGTACAGGGCTGTGTCCTCCTCGAGGAGGAGATGCGGAGGTCTGTACACCAAAATTAACCTATAGTTCGTCCCTCCCACGTTCAAATCGACGCCAAGCAGCTCCCGTTCCGATCGGAAGTGGCAGTCAACCGGACTCATCGTGTCCCTCACATATATTAGTACCCCTCCCCCCTCCCCACGGGTGCGGTCTTTGAGAGAGAGATGTAAAATTGAATATTTATTTCAACAAATTTAACATATACTGAGTCTTTAATAATTTTAATCTTTTTTTTCAATAATACTTCAAATTAATAAGTTGGTTCGAATAATGCGTCACAAGTAAAAACCAGTCGCGTCTTTCGGGTAATAAAAATCTGGTGGAAAGGTGGTGTTTTCCAGAAACAAAACCTTTAATCAAACCAATTTCAGCTTTGGTTCCCTTTTCCATGTGAACTGCACTGTAATTAGAATTTTATACAGTGTATATATATATATACACGCGAGTATATTGTGTCCAAAGTCGTAATGTTCGGTTCTAATGGAAATTCAAATGATGATTAGAACATTTTGAATATGAAAAGCATTTTCGAGCAATTATATATATATACAGGGTGATCAAAAAGTAACGCAACCCATGGGAAAACGATTTATTTCAGAGCAAGTGCTGGAAGTGGGCACCGTTCTGTGCTTCACACAAGTGGATACGGCGATTCATGTTCTTAAAGACCCTTTGCAACGTTTCCTGTGAAATTGCATCAACACACTTCTGAATCATCGCCTGCAACAGAAGGAAAAAATCAATTATGTGCGTTTCTCCATGGGTTGCGCACATAATTGATTTTTCCTTCTGTTGCAGGCGATGATTCAGAAGTGTGTTGATGCAATTTCACAGGAAACGTTGCAAAGGGTCTTTAAGAACATGAATCGCCGTATCCACTTGTGTGAAGCACAGAACGGTGCCCACTTCCAGCACTTGCTCTGAAATAAATCGTTTTCCCATGGGTTGCGTTACTTTTTGATCACCCAGGTGGGCAGGACCGACTTCCAAAAGGACCGAATTCCAGGAATTCGGTCCCTTCTAAGGACCGTGAGCGGGAAAGTCGGTCCTTTTCTCAGTGAGGACCGACGGTCCATTTTTAAGCAATTCCGGACTGTCTTTTTTAGTGATTTTAGTGTGTTTAGTGATTATTTGAAGTTCTAAAGAAGATGGATCGTTTCCTCCAGAAGACTCAGAAAGAGACTGAGACTGAACTGAAACTTGTTTCAACACCTGGAGGAGACGAAGAATCTACTGATGTTAGTGCTTCAACTTCAAGTCAAGCAACTGGAGCTCCTAGCGGAAGAACTGAACCCGGCAATCCCGGCAATTTTTCATTTTAATCAAATTTTTCACTTATATTATTATATAAGGACCGAGGACCGAGTCGTTCCTAGGTCCTATCTTCAGAAAGGACCGGGACCGGGACCGTCGGTCCAGTTTGAGGCAAGGACCGGGACCGGGACCGTCGGTCCTTTTTGAGGCCCGGGTGCCCACCTTTGTATATATATATATATATATATATATATATATATATATATATATATATATATATATATATATATATACACTTGTATATGCGAGAGAAATTAGAATGGTTTCCTAGGCTCTTTTATGGTACACACAAACCGTGCATGGAACAAGGAACTCTTCTGGGAAAATTTTGTGAGTGACTCGTTGCCCACGTCCGGCTAACATCATGAAAAAGAAAAACCTATAGTGTTTGTCATTTACCTTTACTTCATTACTTATTCGGACTATAGTGGATTTAATTTTTCCCGAAGAGTTCCTTATTCCATGCACGGTTTGTGTGTGTGTATCATATACATGAGCGGTTTCAGGGTGGTAGAAGAAGACATTATATATATATATATATATATATATATATATATATTATATATATATATAAGTAAAAGTTGCGAAGTGGTCAAACGGTCCAGCGAGCGAAATGATAAAAAGATAATAACTAAAAACGTAGAAAATAAACAGCCAAAGAAAAATAATGATAATGCCAAAATTTAGAACTTTGAAAAAAAGAAGTAGAAGCGTAGAAAATATCGTATGTAAATACTATGCGAAAGGGAACTGCAGATATCGGGATGGGCAATGTATATATGCACATCCCACATTATGCAACACGCATTACGCGAGTGGCTACTGCAAATTTGATAAGAAATGCAAGTTCCACCATCTTACGGTCTGCAACACTTATGCAAGATATGGGAGTTGCAAATACGGAAAAAAATGCCAGTACCACCACCACCACCCTCAAAAGAACGCAACGAGTGAACAGAAAAAATGAACATCAAAGAAGCGTGCCAATTTTTTAGACGCAGCCAACACATTTCAGCTGCTAAATACTATCCAGCAATTACAAAACCAGCTGACAAATATAGGAATCCGAGAGCCGGACAGAAGGTACGAACAAAGGCACTTCATGCGTTATCGGGACAACAGGTACGACCGACAAAGATAAAAAAAGTAAATTCTCGGAGGACCACGAGGCAACGAAACCGGCACCCCCATTGGAAAACAAATCGGAACCACCTTTACGCGAAAATGAAAGAGAAAAAAATAAAAATAATCCTAGCCAACATTCAGGACCTTAAATCAAACCATTCCACGAACAAAGTTTTATACCTGAAAGGACTCGTGCAAGAAGCCGGAGCAGACTTTGCATGCCTCACGGAAACTCATCTACAGGACTGCTAGGCGAACTGTGAAAATTGTGAGTCCTGTATTGACAAAAAAGAAATACAAATTGACAACTATAACATCCTCCGAGTCGACAGAACAGTGAGACGTAAAGGAGGATGTGCTATTTACACACGCGAAAGGCACATAGCAGAAATGGCTATAAGTACCTCAAACAGCTACGTAGAATGTGTAGCAGCAAAAATTGAAAAATTAAATATGGTACTAATTGTAATGTACAGACCCCCAAACACGCCAACCTCAAAATTTTCAGATTTCATTACAGAGGTAAGAAACTTGGTAAAAGATCTACACTCTCCAACCCCAAATATTTTTCTCTGTGGTGATTTTAATTTCCCATTCATGAAATATAAAAGAATTGGAAAAAATATATGTATACACCAGGTCAAAAGGGGGCACACGAGAAGACCAGGAGCAGGTAAAAATGCTACTAGCTCTAGCTGGTGAATTTATGTTAACGCAAGAAATAACAGAAAACACAAGAAAAAACAACTGCCTAGATTTGGTATTCACAAGCAACAGTAATCTAATTGATAATGTAGAAAAATATCCCAAACTATGATATCGGACCACAACATCATTGAAATAACAACTAATATAAAGGCAACAGGAAAGGAAAGAACATGCACAACAGAAAGAAGCAAATTCGAATTTTTTAATTTTCATTCCAAAGCTATAAACTGGGAAGATGTGACATCCAGCATGGAAGTAATAGATTGGAAAACCATTTTCGAGGCTAAGACAACGGAGGAGATGCTAACGACGTTAGAGGAGAAGACGTTAGAAATTGTGGAAAAGCATGTCCCAAAGATACAACAAAGAGGAAAGAGAAGCAGGTTCGAGAGACAAAAGAGGGCATTGTTTCGAAAGAGAAAAAGAGTGAGTGCAAAATTAAGTAATTGTAAAGATAACAACATCAGAAAAATATTAAATGATAAACTGCAAAGTATCGATGTCGTCATACAGGAACTAATCGAGAAGCATACAGAAAAAGAAGACGACGACGCTATAGAAGCGATAAAGGCTAACTCAAAGTACTTCTATAATTTCGCAAAAAGAAAGTCGAAAAACCATGCGACTATCGGACCTTTAAAAAATGAGAACAGTGCTTTATCTGATGATCTAACAGAAGTATCTGAAATATTAAGAGCTCAGTACGAATCATCTTTCAGTATCCCAGAAACTGACAAATTGATATACGATAGAAACGCGTTCTTTGAAGAAGAACCACAAGGGGAAAGTATAACGGATTTCGACTTTATGACGGATATTACACAAGCCATAGGGAAACTAAAAACACACACAGCGGCAGGACCGGATAAATGGAATGCCACACTGATCAAAAACTGCAAGAATGCAATCGCTGAGCCCCTGTACTGGATATGGAGACGATCACTAGACACGGGAGAAATACGGGTATCCTGAAGAACGCAAACATAGTCCCAATATATAAAGGAGGAGATCGATCCGAGGCCAAAAACTATAGGCCAGTGTCGCTTACATCTCCTCTCACTAAAATGTTTGAAAGAATAGTTAGACAGAAAATCTATGACTTTTTGGAAACTCAGAAAAAATTCAATGATAACCAACACGGGTTTCGGTCAGGCAGATCATGCCTATTACAACTAATGGAACATTACAACAACATTATTGATTCACTTGAAAGTAATGAAAACTATGATGTACTATACACAGACTTTGCTAAAGCGTTCGACAAGTGTGACCATGGAATCATAATACATAAACTGAAATATATGGGAATAACAGGAAAAGTGGGGAAATGGATATATAATTTCCTTAGTGAGCGGCGGCAAGTCGTTACAGTACAAGGAGTATCTTCATCAAAATCAGAGGTCCTCAGCTCAGGACCACAAGGAACAGTATTAGCTCCATTACTCTTCATAATCATGCTAACTGACATAGATGAGGATGTTACCAGAGACAGCACAGTAACATCCTTTGCGGATGACACGAAGATCAGTAGAAAAATAAGAAACCCAGAAGATATAGGATCTCTACAAACCGACATAAACAGAATCTACAAGTGGACGGAAGACAACAATATGAAGTTTAACACCGAGAAATTTCAGCTATTACGGTACCGAAAAAGAGAGGACCTAAAATCCATGGAATATTATACCCCAAATGGACAGGAAATTCAGAGAAATTCTAGAGCAAAAGACTTAGGGGTTGTAATGACAGATGATGCGAAATTTGAAACACAAAATAAGATAGCAGTAAACAGAGCAAAGAGAATAACGGGACAGATATTGAGAACCTTTAAACGAAGGGATAGGAATGTAATGATTCCTCTACTGAAAACCCTGATTATACCCAAATTGGAATACCGCTCGGTCCTAACATCCCCATATAAAAAGAAGACATTAGACAGCTGGAAGGGATCCAGAGAAGCTTCACAGCCAAGATCAATGGGTGCAAAGAACTAAATTACTGGGAAAGGTTACGCGAACTTGACCTATATTCACTGGAAACTAGAAGAGAGAGATACACTATTATTTACACTTGGAAAATAATGGAGAAACTAGTCCCTAATCTTACTCTGAACCCTATATCTCCCCAAACAACGGTGGAAGGTAAAAATGGTAGACTGTGTCGTATTCCCAAATTGAAGGCGAGACAGGGAACATCCTTAACCCTGAAAGAAAATAGTTTTGTAGTGAGAGGACCAAAACTGTTTAATCAGTTGCCCAAAGACCTAAGAAACACGAAGGGAGTTGCAGTGGACATCTTCAAAAGAAGACGACGCCTGGCCCAGAACAATCCCTGATGAGCCTGGAGTACCTGGCTATGTGAAGTGGAGAGCACAAGAAACCAACTCACTACTTTACCAGGCCAACTCGAGAGGAGGGGCGACAAGCTTGACCTTCGCGAAATGAGGAATCATCGTGCGAAACCTTTGTAAGGTAGGGTGTATATATATATATATATATATATATATATATATATATATATATATATATATTAGTTGTTTTGTCTTTTAACTCATTTTTATATCTTTGTTTTTACTTTTAATTTCAGTTCTAATAATGTTTGTTAATTTTCACTCGTGTAATATTTCGTTATTTGTAATGTTACTTCTTTATGTATTTGGTTTGACGTCATTTTTAAAATTTCATCTTTTTTCTCATTTTTTTTCTTTCTTTCTTTCATTTATTTTACATCATTTCTCCTCCCTTGCGTTTGCTTCATTTCCTCATTTCCTATAATTGCTCCTTTTTTCACTTCATTTCCTCTCTGCACCTCATTTTCTTTCCCCTCTATTTCTGTCTTTTTATTTACCTTTTTTTTTATTGTATATTGTGGACAGACTATGAGGGGAGAAATGGCTTTCATATTGTAATTTTGAACTTTGAAAGTCCTTGGAAATAGCCTGTGATATATATATATATATATATATATATATAGATATATATAATATATATATATATATATATATGAGAGGTGTGTGTGTTTGTGCTTTTTACCCACAAAAATAATATATATATAATATATATATATATATATGAGAGAGGTGTGTGTGTGTGTTTGTGCTTTTTACCCACAAAAATAAAACTTATTAATTCTTGTAGGTTTTCCTGGAATTTCGATTTAATACCTGTTTGTGCGTATAAAACGCCTTAGAAATAGAGACGGAGTAATTTCAGAGATTCAAGTTCATTAAAAATAACACCCAGTTACTATGGAAACCAGTATATACGTTTTGAAGGAAATCATTTACTTGGAAACATATATAAAGAAACATTGCATTTACTTTACTATTCATGGTTAATGATATGCTTTGAACATGGCCTAATATAGCTGCTGGTGCAGCCCTTAAAACTAATCACAGTTCGATTATAGTGTGAAGATGTGAGGGTGCAGAGCCAAATAGACCAAGGTTAGTTGATTGTGTAGCGGTAGATATTGGATATTAATGTAGAAGTTAGGCTTGTAACCGGGTCAAATGTCGGAAATAGTAAGATTAAACATACTAGTAACCGGGTGGCAGGTCCGAGCATAATTAGGCCTGGTGAGATGTACTAAATCAAAGGTCAAAAGAATAGGGTGAGAGAGAAACAGAATCATGTGGTAGCAACTAACAGTAGATATGAAATACCTGACAGTTTAGATGGAGGGATATTGTGAATTTAACGTAGCTGAGGACTCTCTTATTAGGGATCTTGACAGTTTTGTAATAAGGGAGGAAAAACAAGCGGAAGAATATGTATTCCAGGAGGTAATATTGCCAATGTCAATGAGATAGTCAAGAATTTGCTTGAAAGCCGAAGTAAAATTGTTGTTTATATTTGTATAAATGATATGACCATTAAAGACAAAGCTGGCAGGTTTAAATTACATAGAAATTGAGAAGAAACTAAACGAATGTGCGGGGAATCGATTGCTGATTTAAGTAAGGGTATAGGAAGCATTTTGTAGTAGTATTCAACCAAACGTTGAAGGTAAGCATGGAGTTTACAAGTATGATTTTAGGCTTCAGTGATAAAGTTAGGAAGCTTTGTATCTAAGGGGGCCATGTCGTAGCCAGTGTCGTAACACCGCTTCTCGTCGATCAGCGAAGTTAAGCGACAGTGGGTCTAGGTAGTAGTTGGATGGGAGACTGTGCTCCGCGTCCAGATTATGTAGCGACCCGTGGTTCGGATACCACGTAAAGCCGTAGGTCTCCTCCGCCATATGACCTAGATTTTGCGAAGGAAGCTAAACAATCCTATCATTACATTTTCTTGTATCGAAGGAGTGGAGTTTGTTGATTTATGGGATGACTTTATTGATAAGAGAGATCTTTAGAGTAAGGATGAATTACATTTGAGCTGAAAAGGGACTACAGTACTTTATATGTTACATTTCTGGAAGATAAACCGAGAATTTGGAGTTTTTGAAAAAGTACTTTAGATTAACAGAGGGTATATATCATCAAGGTACATCTAAGGTTGGCAATGCTTTTCGGGTTATAAATACAAATTGTAATAAGAATAGGTATATCGGCAATCAAACCAATAGTGGTAAAACCGTTATAAATAAGCAGTTCAAGTGTTTTTACACCAATGCACAGAGTCGTGGGGATAAGAATGAATTAATTGTTCACTTCAATGACCAGTGAAATTCTTGATATAATTTGTATTAGTAAGCCATAGATTGTTAATGAAGCACTATTCAATGACACTAGAACAGAGTAGGAGTTAAATTGCTATACAGTGTATTTTTATCAGGGAGTGAATACGCATAGAATTAATTTCATTCAAATTGATGGTATTAAATCAGACAACAGGGTGGAATCAGTAGGGGTTGATATCAGTGTATGGACAAAGGAGTACAGATGGATAGAAGCGTTTTACAAACCTCCAAGTCAAACTCATGAAGTTAATGATAGGAGAGTCATTAAGGAGTAGTGACCATTCTGTGGTACGTTTTTAAGATAGAATTAAATATGGACCCAGTCAACAATGATAATTTAGTTCCTTGATATATATATATATATATATATATATATATATATATATATATATATATATATATATATATACAGGGTGTCCCATAAGTCCGGCATCATAGGAAAAAAATAAAAAAAGGCAAAACAAAAGCTTTTATTTACAGAACGTGCTCAATATGTATTGTTCCGTAGCCCATTCACAAAATTCCATCCGCCGGTCGGGATCATCTTCGCTTAATTTCTGTAGGATCTGAAGTTTATATGAATGCCATTTGTGAGCCTGAAGAATGCGATGGATGCTACTTTTCGACACTCCTGTCTCGGCGGACAATCGCCGAAGAGACTTATTGGGACTTCTGTTAAAATGAGCCAGGATAGCAGTCGCTGTATCATCGTCAGTGGACCTCCTTGAAGGTCCACTGCGTGGTTTATCTTCTATGGATCCTGTTTCCTTAAACTTTGCAACAAGTCTGCTAACACAACTCTGTGTTATTGGCTCGCGGTCTGGATGCAGTCTGTTAAATTCAGCAGCGCTCTCTCTTTGACTCCGATTTCCTATGAGTAGAATTATCTGGATTTGTTCTTCCTTGCTCACAGACATTATGGCCTGTAGAAAGAGAAAAATATGAATTATGGTTTGTAGAAATAGAAAAATATGAATTTCTCCTATGATGCCGGACTTATGGGACACCCTATATATATATATATATATATATATATATATATATATAAACAGGCAAAGTGGGAAAATGGATCTACAACTTCCTCAGAGAACATCTGCAGGTCGTCAAAATTCAAGGTACATCATCATCAGAATCGGAAGTACGCAGCTCAGTACCACAAGGGACAGTACTGGCCCAACTCCCGTTCATTATCATGCTAACAGACATAGACAGCGGAGTAAACAGCAACAGTATAGTAACATCCTTTGCAGACGATGCAAAAATCAGAGGAAAAATCAGCGATGTACATGACGTGGAGGCCTTGCAGAGGGACACGAACAAAATATACAAATGGTCAGAAGACAACAATATGTCATTTAACACCAAGAAATTTCAGCTCCTGAGATATGGTAGAAAAGGAGAACTTAAACAGACTGCATATTATGCTCCAGATAGACAGGAAATTCAGAGAAGCACGAAAGCGATCGATCTCGGGATAATAATGACAGATGATGCGAAATTCGAAACACAAAATCAGATAGCGATAAATAAAGCAAAAAGAGTCGCCGGACAGGTACTAAGAACGTTCAAGAGAAGGGACAGGACAGTGATGATTCCCCTGCTAAAAACACTGATTATACCAAAACTTGAATACTGCTCAGTTTTGACGTCCCCATATAAAAGGGAAGAAACTAATAAACTAGAAGAAACGCAAAGGCATTTCACAGCCAAGATTGATGGCTGCAAAGAACTCAACTACTGGGAAAGACTACGCATACTAAATCTGTACTCCCTGGAAAGAAGAAGAGAGAGGTACACCATAATCTACATATGGAAAATGATCGAAAAACTGGTACCAAACCTAAAACTAAACCCAATTACCATTCAAACAACACTGGAAAATAGGAAAGGCAGAATGTGTAGTGTTCCCAAATTAAAGGCCCGACAAGGGACCTCAACTCTGAAGGAAAATAGCTTGGTTGTCAGGGGCCAAGACTTTTCAACCAGCTTTCAAAGGACCTCAGAATCGTAACGGGGGTCAAAGTTGAAGTCTTCAAGAGAAGATTGGATGCCTGGCTCAGGACGGTACCAGATGAGTCGGGCGTGCCTGGCTATGTACGGTGGAGAGCGCAAGAAAGCAACTCGCTCCTCCACCAAGCCAGACCTATAGGCAGGGCCACCAGCTTGACCTCCGTGTGAAGAGACCAACGCACGAAACAACATAAGGTTCATAAGGTAAGGTGTATATATATATACAGGGTGTCCGAGAATTATCTGTACAATTTTTGGCTGTTATTAAAAGTCAACCATGAAGTGTAGAAATTCCAGTGTTGTCCCATTTTACAGAGAATCTCATTAAGTTTTTCTGATACCAAGTTTTGACAAGTTTTTTAGAAATTCCAGTGTGTCCGAACATTATCTGTACAATTTCATCTTTTAATAAAATTCTTGATAACACACGTAAAATTCTTAAACAAGATTATTTAGAATCTGTATTTTCAAAAGTTTCTTTTATTAAAGTAACTTTGTTACAAACATTCGATATGTGCACCATTAGTGATTCGCAAAACATCCAATCGATACTCCAAATGTTGCCATGTACGCTGCAGCATATCCACATCAATTCGCTCAATAGCAGCTGTGATTTTTGCTTTTAAATCATCAATGTCTGTCACCCGCGTACATTTCTAAAAAACTTGTCAAAACGTGGTATCAGAAAAAAACTTAATGAGATTCTCTGTAAAATGGGACAACGCTGGAATTTCTACACTTCATGGTTGACTTTTAATAACAGCCAAAAATTGTACAGATAATTCTCGGACACCCTGTATATGTATATATATATATATATATATATATATATATATATATATATATATATATATATATACGTAAAGAACGACGCTTGTATAGGAGATATCCGCGCAAGATGAGAGAGAGAGAACGAAACAAATGAAAAAATGAGGTAACACCCGGGAATCGAACCCGGGATCTTCCGATTGCCGGTCAGATATGATAACCATTACGCCATGGGCCTCACTCATTCAAATGCCGTAATTCTTCTACATACGCGCAGAAACCAATGCGTCGTTCTTTACGTTAATTATACTGCGTGTTTGCAGTTAAATGTGTGTATATATATATATATAGATTTAATTAATTTAATTAATTAATAAACAGGCAATCTGAGTTTCCAATTTCACGTATTATAATTAGATATTTAAGATGAAAAAGATATTAAATGGGATTCTTTGCCTTACATAAACGCCGTAATTATATTCTTATTAGAAGAAATGAAGGTTTCGCTTTCAATTATTTTGGTTAAAATGAGGGGAAAATAGAGCTGAATGTGGATACAGTTAGGTCGGAAAAGAGATCTCTTTTCTGTTCTTAGATACAATAGGATACGAGACAATGAGTGTATATATATATGTGTGTGTGTGTGTGTGTGTCACGCACATTGGTTCCAAGTGTGCGTCTTGCTGGGTTGAAGACTTAGTTCTCTGAACTCTGTAAAAACGTTTGGGTTCGTGAAGTTGAATAAAGCGTTAGCCTGGGAAATTGTTACCGAGCAGTAGGAACCAAGTTAACCCATTAAGGACCAGAAAATAAAAAATAGAAAAATGCTGATAGGAAAATGTACTAGTAGTCCTTAATGGGTTAATTAATGATGTGATGCAAGTTGGTACTGAAGAGAAACTCGGTAAATTCAAAATACAGTAGACTTACTTCACCAGCGAACTGGTCTGAAATGAGATAGGAGCCTATTGAGGTGTCATGGGTGGCCAGATAATAAATAATGAGGAGAGGAAAACCTCCTCGGTCGAAGGTTAAAGTTGATAGTGAAATTTAATTACAAAGCATTAAATAGTTAATAATTATTAGGGGATAGATTGGGTGGGTTTTAACTCGTTTATGAAGTATTTGCAATCATTCAATTTTTTCGGGAAAATAAATAGCATTAATTGGTCTAATATAACTTTTAAACTTTAAATACATGTAATCTATTAATCATAATTATTTATAACTTGTTATATTTACTATTATAGTTATTAAACTATATTGAACATTATTAACATTAAGGTTAACATTACTGTAACATTATTATTTAAGATTTTCAAAGTATTATTATATTATTATTATTATTATTATTATTATAAATCCTAATTAGCCATTGATGACGTAGAAGGAACAGCGACATTATACTATGATATATTCCACTTAAGTTACGTGGACACTTGCAGTATAATACACGCAAGCACAAAGTAACGTTAATGACGTTGGATAGTAATATTACGAATGACACAATGATAACCAAGGGAACTATGTGACAGAGACGAATAACAAAACAATAACATAGCACGATAACATAGATGACATCATAATGTTATGAATTGCAAGCAGAGCTAGAAGAGATTTTGAAGATGAAATGTATACGTCGGCGCTTTGAAGGAAACGCATCAGAGGATTCCAACATTTCGGTTTCCGGTTAAAAATGATTAACAAAGATAAAAGATTGTAATCATGTACGCAAAAACATGTGTGTCACTGAGCGGACAGACAATCATAATGCACATGCGCTCGTAATGGCGGTGGACGTAAGGCTATATGCACGATTTTGAATAGACAGATGTAAGTAGACATAGGTAGATAGGGCATAACCTCGTTAACCTCTTTGCTGTTCCGTGCGTTGGTTTCTTCACACGAAGGTCAAGCTGGTGGCCCCGCCTCTAGGTCTGGCTTGGTGGAGGAGCGAGTTGCTTTCTTGCGCTCTGCACCGTACATAGCCAGGTACACCTGGCTCATCTGGTACCGTCCTGAGCTAGGCATCTAGTCTTCTCTTGAACACTTCAACTTTGGCCCCTGTAACGTTTCTGAGGTCCTTTGGAAGCTGGTTAAAAAGTCTTGGTCCCCTGACAACCAAGCTATTTTCCTTCAGTGTTGAGGAGGTCCCTTATCGGGCCTTTAATTTGGGAATACTACACATTTTGCCTTTCCTATTTTCCAGTGTTGTTTGAATGGTAATTGGGTTTAGGTTTAGTTTTAGGTTTGGTACCAGTTTTTCGATCATTTTCCATATTCCAGGGAGTACAGATTTAGTTTACGTAGTCTTTCCCAGTAGTTGAGTTCTTTGCAGCTATCAATCTTGGCTGTGAAATGTCTGCGTTTCTTCTAGTTTATTAGTTTCTTCCTTTTTATATGGGGACGTCAAAACTGAGCAGTATTCAAGTTTTGGTATAATCACTGTTTTTAGCAGGGGAATCATTACTGTCCTGTCCCTTCTTTTGAACGTTCTTAGTACCTGTCCCGCGACTCTTTGTTTTGTTTATCGCTATCTGATTTTGTGTTTCGAATTTCGCATCATCTGTCATTATTACCCCCAGATCGATCGCTTTCGTGCTTCTCTGAATTTCCTGTCTATCTGGAGCATAATATGCAGTCTCTTTAAGTTCCTCTTTTCTACCATATCTCAAGAGCTGAAATTTCTGTGTGTTCAATGTCATGTTGTTTTCTTCTGATCATTTGTATATTTCGTTCGTGTCCCTCTGCAAGGCCTCCACTTCATGTACATTGCTGATTTTTCTGCTGATCTTTGTATCGTCTGCAAAGGATGTTACTATACTGATGAACAAGAGTCGGGCCAGTACTGTCCCTTGTGGTACTGAGCTGCGTACTTCCGATTCTGATGATGATACACATTGAATTTTGACGACCTGTAGACGTTTTCTGAGGAAGTTGTAGAGCCATTTTCCTCACTTTGCCTGTTATTCCCATATATTTCATTTTATGTGCTATTATACCGTGATCACATTTGTCGAAAGCTTCAGCAAAATCTGTGTATATGACGTCGTAGTTGTCATTGCCTTCCAGTGCATCTAGGATATTGTTGTAGTGTTCTATTAGTTGTGAAAGGCATGATCTACCTGATCGAAATCCGTGCTGATTTTCGTTGAATCTTTCCAGTGTCTCCAAGAAATCATAAATTTTTTCTCTAACTATTCTTTCAAATACTTTGGTGAGGTGTGACGTCAATGACACTGGTCTATAGTTCTTTGCTTGAGATCTGTCCCCTCCTTCATATATAGGGACAATGTTTCCTCTTTTCAAGATGCTCGGTAGTTCCCCAGTGTCTAGGGATCTTCTCCATATTCAGTATAAAGGTATAGCCATTTCATTTTTACAGTTTTTAATCAATAATGCGTTCCAATTGTCCGGACCTGCAGCTGAATGTGGTTTCATTTGTCCTACAGCTCTCGCTAAATCTTTTGGGGTAAAATCAAAGTCTGTTATACACTCTCCTCGCAATTTCTCTTCAAAGAATGCATCTATGTCAGGTATCGCTTTGTCACTTTTTCGGGTACTAAAAACTGATTCATACTGGGCTCTCAATGTTTCAGATATTTCTTTTGGATCGTCGGTTAGTTCATTATTTCTCTTCCTTAAGGGCTCAATAGCGGTGCGCGTTTTTGTTTCCCTTTTCGCATAGCTATAGAAGTATTTTGGATTTTCTTTTATTGCTTCTACCACCTTTTCCTCTTCCCTCTCTGTTATGGTCCCTAATCAGGGCTTGTATTTCCCTATCGATACCCTCCAGTTTTTCTTGTATTACTTTCCTGGCATTATCTCCACAGTTGGCTAACTTCGCCTCCACTCTTTCTTTTGCTGAATATTCTTCTCTTTTGCCTCTCTAGCCAGCTCCTCTTTCCTTTTGGATGTGATTTCGGAGCATATTTTTCTAAAATTCTCAGCGTTTTTACTTCCAAGGTTGTTAGCATTTCTTCAGTTTTATTCTCTAAAACTGTTCTCCACTCTATTTGGGCCATGTGCGATTTGATTGCTTCCTAATTTATAGTCTTGGCGTTTAAGTTAAAGGCCCCAAATTTGCTTCTTTCCTCAATATGTGTATTGTCTTTTAATGTTGTCATATTTGTTGATATCTCGATTAAGTTGTGGTCTGAGATGATGGTTGGGGTTATTTTTATATCAGCAATCAAGTTCGTGTTATTCGTGAATACCAGATCTAGACGATAGGTAGACGATTATCTAACCATACACCAAATACGAAATATTTAGTATTTAATGTATGAAGGTCTGAAGTAGATCAACAGACTGCGGGTAATATAAGGACAAGTGTTGTAAATTTAATAAGTCAATCCATTTGAATATATAAATCATTACAGGGATATACGAGAGGGATACAGACCAGAGAGAGACAGGAATCACAGTAATGACAGTACACAGAAATAGTACTGAACCCATATATATATATATATATATGGTTCCCCAGAAAAAAGTAAGCTATTGCTTTTAAGATTTTATTTCAGTTTTATAGAAAGAAATACAAAATAAATAATACATGTTAATAAATACTCCTTTATTGTTTATATTATGACATCAAATACTCAAAATATCCACCACCTCGTTGGTGGATAATAAACAGCATTCATTTTAACACCGCTTTGAACAAAAACAACAACACTTTTACTCAGTTTTGAGACACAGCAGGGGGTCATTAGTTTTTTAGAAAAATTAAACCGTTGAATTAAAAGTCTTTCCGGTGTTAGCTCTCTCTTGGTTCTTGCTGTAGAATACACTCGATTGTTTTGAGTGGTGATAGGTGATCGAATTGAAAAAGATTTTTCATCACGAAACCAGATTCTATTGACATTGGGAAATCTTTCAAGAAAAGCTTGACACGCTTCCATTCTGTTCATCTTATTGACTTCACTCAAGATCTGGTGCAATTTCATTGGTGTCATACGCGTTCCAGGCTTTTTTTCCCGACTTAGAACCATTTCCTCAACCATTGCAAAATTTTCATCAGTGCGAACTTCTCTTTTTCTTCCACTGCCTTTCGTTCTAGCAACACGTACAGTTCTATCAATTTTACAAATATTTTTTTCTACACCAGAACGAGTTCATGGTTTATTTGGAAACTGATATTATTTTTCTGGCACCAGTTTCTCAATACGTAATTGTTTTATCAATATGAGACCTTTTTGACTACAGGAAGGCATTTTTGATGGGTGATAAAATATTTTTGAAAAATCTGCAACAAAGATAGAGTATATTAAAAACAAATACTATAAAGACATAGAAGTGCTACATATAAAAGCAAATTATTTATTTAAATCTTAATAAAAGCAAGCAAATCTTGACACTGGTAAATATAATAGTTGATAAAAGCAATAGCTTACTTTTTCTGGGCAACTCGGTATACAGGAATACCTCAAAATTCGTCGTTTCGCAGATTCGTCGTCAATCTTTTACTACCTATAGTTTCACAATCCGTCGTCCATATTCGCAGATTCGTCGTTGTTTTAAAAAATGTGAAAAAAAAAACGAAAGTGACGAAATTCAACTGTTTACCAACGCAAATTCACAACGAATTTCGAGATAGTCCTGTGTGTATATATATATATACAGGGTGGGCCGTAAGTTTCCATACATAGGAAAAAATAAACGTTTGTTTTTATGTTTCAGATACCCTAAGAATATGCGTTTGACGAAAGAGCAACGAATTGAAATCATACTGATGGCTGGGTCGGGAAGCAGTCGCATGGTTGCAATGAACTTTAACAGACAACATGGAACGAACATCACACACGACACTGTGGCAAAACTTATTAACAAGTTTCAGAAAACTGGAAATGTTGCAGATCAACCGCGAAGTGGTCTAAGACGTACAGCCACCGATGAAGACACAACAGCTACGATACTTACAGCGCTTACACGGAGTCCCAGAAAAAGTACACGACGGTTGTCTGCAGAAAGTGGTGTCAGCAGATCGAGTATCAGGCGCATTTTGAAAGCAAACAAATGGCATCCATACAAATTGCATATGGCACAGCATTTGAGTGAAGACGACCGGATAGACGGATGGAATTCTGTGAATGGGCATTAACCAAAGTGAACGAGGATGCAAACTTTTCAACTAAGATCTTGTTTACTGATGAAGCAAATTTTTACGTCAATGGAGAGGTTAATCGGCAAAACATACGTTATTGGAGTAATGCTAACCCTAACTGGCTGAGTCCGACGAAGATGCAAGGTGCCGGTAAAGTGATGGTGTGGGCCGGGATATGGGGTGACAGAATTATTGGACCAATTTTGTCAGTGGAAATCTTAATGCCGAAAGGTATCTTAACATGTTGCAAGAAGAGATTTTCCCATCCCTGCTAAACGAGGAAGGTAACTTCCCAGTTTACTTCCAGCAAGATGGAGCTCCACCTCATTATGGTCTTCACGTGCGTCGGTATTTGGATCAGCAGCAGTTTCCGGATGCTTGGATTGGTCGGCGTGGTTCTGTGGAGTGGCCTCCCAGATCCCCAGATCTTACCCCCCTTGATTTCTATCTTTGGGGGCACTTGAAGGCCATGGTGTATCAAGAAAAGATACGAGACATAAATCATCTAAAGGAACGTATCACCAACGCCATTACAAGCATAACGTCAACTGTGCTAATGCGTGTTCATCAACAGTGGGGAACACGTATTGAAATGTGTTTTCAAAACAATGGCAACCATGTAGAGCATATTATATAAATAAAAATGGTTGTCCATAAAAAAATGTTTATTTTTCCTATGTATGGAAACTTACGGCCCACCCTGTATATATATATATATATATATATATATATATATATATATATATACTATGCGTGTGTATACGCTTTAGAAATGAGGAATATATTGTAATAGAAATAATTTCGAAGAACAAACCGAGTGATTTAATCCTATTTCATGCGTGCATGATATAATGATGGGATTTATAGATGGGAGGAGGGGGGATAAATGTAAGTTGATTAAAATTAATACCATTAATTTCAGAACAAATGGGAAATGGAAAAAATGGGAATCATTTTGAGGGGAAGTTAAAGCAACCTGAAAAGTTGATCACTCTTGGTCGCACTTCGATTGAGGGTGAAATTAATGGACATTCGCTCTTGGAGCGAACTTACTATGCGCAAGTATAGAAATAGTACAACTTTGAGAATGATTCAAAATGGTCATTTCCGCATTTGGTATATATATATATATATATATATATATATATATATGTGTGTGTGTGTGTGTGTGTGTGTGTGTGTGTGTGGAATTGAACTCAGAATGGTCCCCTGAGGTTCTTTCATGATACACACAGACCGTGCATGGAACAAGGAACTCTTCCAGGAAAATTAAATCCACTATAGTCCGAATAAGTAACGGTAAATGACAAACGCTATAGTTTTTCTTTTTCATGATGTTAGCCCGACGTGGGCAACGGGTCACTCACAAAGAGGCCAAAAAAATATAGCTTCCCTCACCAGCTATCTGCAAAGCAGATAGAATCCAGCTTTGGGACAGGATCTAGTGGTTACAGCTACACCTAGCTGTTGATATTTCGATCCAAAACCTCAATATAAGCAAAAGACTCGTTGCATGGCCTATCTGCTTTGCAGATAGCTGGTGAGGAAATCTATATTTTTGGGGCCTCTTTGCGAGTGACCCGTTGCCCACGTCGGGCTAACATCATGAAAAAGAAAAAAACTATAGTGTTTGTCATTTACCATTACTTATTCGGACTACAGTGGATTTAATTTTCCCAGAAGAGTTCCTTGTTCCATGCACGGTCTGTGTGTATCATATATATATATATATATATATATATATATATATATATATATATATATATATGAAAAGAAGGATCAACACAACGGCAAACATTTTCATTTATTTGTACATCAGACGTTTCGACAAATCTTTTGTCATCATCAGTGAGTTAAGTCTTAAAACCTTAAAACAAAATTGAAAAGTGAAAGTTACATCAATACAATATTAAAACCATTAAAATTAAAACCTTAAAGCAAAATGAAAATTGCATCAATACAAAATTAAAATCATTTAAATTTCATCACTATAAAAACTAAAATTAAATTAAATTTCATCACTATAAAAACTAAAATTAAATTACCTCAATAGGTAAATACACAATGTTTACATCCACCTCCATACTTGGCAAAGTCTAAGGGAATACTGGATGGTCAGAGGATTAGAAAGGGTATGTCTGTGAAACGGTTGGTTAGTTTAAAAGAGTTGTAATTTGTAGGATGAGCTATTATTATTAAGGGAGGGTTTGTTTCTATAGATGTACAAAGATTCTAAAATTCGGAGTTCTGTACGGTTATTGGATCTAGTTAAAATTTCAAACTGAGTTTTGTGAAGGGGATGGTCGTTTTCATTACTATGGTTTCTAATTGCGGATTGTGGAGGGCTACTGAGGGGACGGTTGGTACGGACTGACAAGCCCAAATGTTGAGAAAGGCGCACCTCCAGTTGGAGTTGAGTGCTGCCAATATACGCAGCCTTACAGCTGTCGCACGTGTATTTGTAAACAACATTGGGGCATACAGTTTTGGGGAATTCATCTTTGAACTTTAAAAAATTTGATAATTTAAGTGGGTTGACGAAGGCGAATCTAAAATTTATTTGGGGATAACTAGACTTGAGTAGTTTGGACAATTCACCTCGAATACGCAATGATAAATAACCATAAAAAGGTAATTTAATATATCTGGTTTCTTTTTGTACTGTAGTTATGGGGAGTTTAGTATCAAAAGTGTTATTTAAAAATTTCTTTAATTGGTTATCGAATAGATGAGAAGGGTAGTAATTGTTAATAAAGTACTGTTTTAAAAATTTAAATTCTTCGTTTACCGAAAAGTAATCCGAACAAATACGGTAACTTCTTGTTAATAATGTTACTATAGCACTAATCTTATATTTATAAAACATACAACTTAAATAATTGGTTCCCAAGCCAGTAAAAGTTTGTTTCCGAAATAGTGAAGTATGGAACTTATTATGGGCCCGTTTAACTAAAACATCCAGGAAAGGTAAACTATTATTTGTTTCGTTTTCACACGTGTACTTAATTTACTATGTTGTTTATTAAGATAATCAAGAAAAAGTTTTACGTGTGAAGGATGGTTAAATATTAAGAAAGTGTCATCCACGTATCTTCTGTAATATATGGGTTTAAAACTACTAGGACAATTTTCCAACCAAATTTCTTCGTAATGGCAAAGAAATGCATTTGCTAGTGTTGGGCTTAACGGGGAGCCCATAGCTACCCATCAATTTGGCTGTAAAGGTTGGTATTAAATAGAAAAGATTATCAAAACACACTATTTCGAGAAGGTTTTTAAATTGAGTCTGAGTGAGGCCATTAATAAGAGTATTATCAGTAGTGAATAACTTATTTAGTATGATATTTAATGTTTCTTTTAACGGGACATTAGTAAACAATGACGAGACATCAAAACTGGCCATAGTAAGAGAATCGGTATGATTGATCTCTTTTATCTCTTTAGCAAAATCAAACGAGTTGTTAATAGAATAATCATTAAAGGTGAGTTTTGAAAGCAAGGGAACGAAGAATTTGGCTAAATTATAATTGAATGTACCACATGCCGAAAGAATAGGTCTTAGTGGGAATTTGGCTTATGGACTTTAGGTAAACCATATAGAATTCCTGGATTAGAACCAGAAGCAAATAAAAAATTGTATGTATTGTCAGCAATAATATTACTATTTTTTAATTTACGCAAACACCTATTAAGTTTATCTTCGAGTTTTAGTAATTTAGACAGAACATTCTCTTTTACCCTTTTAAATTTAGACGTATCCGACAAAATTGTCTCCATTCTATTTATGTAAACTGTTGAATCAATCAGCACTACTACTTTACCCTTATCCGGTTTTGTAATGATGACAGAGTTATCCTTTTTCAAATTATTAAGAATTTTAAAATCTTGCTTATTAAAGAGGGGAGAAAACACCTTATGGGGTTTAAAATTATAAAAATTCTTAAAAGAGATGCTCTCCACTTGTTTTACCAAGTTATGAAACGAGAAATTTGGTCGGATCTCACAATTCTTAATATTCATGAGAAGATTTTCAAAGCCAGAGAAAAATTTATAAAAATTTAGTTTATAATGAGGTAGATCAAAATTTAAGCCTAACGACAATATTTCTTTCTCTCTAATACTTAAAGCTTTATTAGAGAAATTAAAATAAAATTATCTGGATTATTAAAAAACGACTGAGTGATTCCCAATTTTTCCAATTTGGCAGCATGTATCCTTTTATGTCTATTGACATTTTATCACAGCAAGTTTGAAATTTAGTAACTAAACAATGATAATCAATATAAGACACCCTAGATTTTAGACCAAACAGAGAATTCTTATATTTCAGCTTGAGAAAACTCACTGTTTTAGTTTTCGATTGAAGCTCCAAATTTAATAATTTATGTTGCCATGATTTATATAGTTTGGAGTTATGGAGGCGTTTATTATAAAGTTTAAATCTAAGGAAATTAGGCACAATATTAAACTTTTGCACTTAGACAAGAAACTCTCATCACAAATAGCCTTGTTCAGTTTCAAATAGACTCTTTCACATTGTCTGTAATAGTTCAATGTCGATCGGCCATATCTCTGGGTTAATATCAAAACTATTGACTTCTCCTTAGGGAAACGGAGCTTACAGATGAAAAGAAGGATCAACACAACGGCAAACATTTTCATTTATTTGTACATCAGACGTTTCGACAAATCTTTTGTCATCATCAGTGAGTTAAGTCTTAAAACCTTAAAACAAAATTGAAAAGTGAAAGTTACATCAATACAATATTAAAACCATTAAAATTAAAACCTTAAAGCAAAATGAAAATTGCATCAATACAAAATTAAAATCATTTAAATTTCATCTATATAAAAACTAAAATTAAATTAAATTTCATCACTATAAAAACTAAAATTAAATTACCTCAATAGGTAAATACACAATGTTTACATCCACCTCCATACTTGGCAAAGTCTAAGGGAATACTGGATGGTCAGAGGATTAGAAAGGGTATCTGTGAAAACGGTTGGTTGCATCTCTTTTAAGAATTTTTATAATTTTAAACCCCATAAGGTGTTTCTCCCCTCTTTAATAAGCAAGATTTTAAAATTCTTAATAATTTGAAAAAGGATAACTGTCATCATTACAAAACCGGATAAGGGTAAAGGAGTAGTGCTGATTGATTCAACAGTTTACATAAATAGAATGGAGACAATTTTGTCGGATACGTCTAAATTTAAAAGGGTAAAAGAGAATGTTCTGTCTAAATTACTAAAACTCGAAGATAAACTTAATAGGTGTTTGCGTAAATTAAAAAATAGTAATATTATTGCTGACAATACATACAATTTTTTATTTGCTTCTGGTTCTAATCCAGGAATTCTATATGGTTTACCTAAAGTCCATAAGCCAAATTTCCCACTAAGACCTATTCTTTCGGCATGTGGTACATTCAATTATAACTTAGCCAAATTCTTCGTTCCCTTGCTTTCAAAACTCACCTTTAATGATTATTCTATTAACAACTCGTTTGATTTTGCTAAAGAGATAAAAGAGATCAATCATACCGATTCTCTTACTATGGCCAGTTTTGATGTCTCGTCATTGTTTACTAATGTCCCGTTAAAAGAAACATTAAATATCATACTAAATAAGTTATTCACTACTGATAATACTCTTATTAATGGCCTCACTCAGACTCAATTTAAAAACCTTCTCGAAATAGTGTGTTTGATAATCTTTTCTTATTTAATACCAACCTTTACAGCCAAATTGATGGGGTAGCTATGGGCTCCCCGTTAAGCCCAACACTAGCAAATGCATTTCTTTGCCATTACGAAGAAATTTGGTTGGAAAATTGTCCTAGTAGTTTTAAACCCATATATTACAGAAGATACATGGATGACACTTTCTTAATATTTAACCATCCTTCACACGTAAAACTTTTTCTTGATTATCTTAATAAACAACATAGTAATATTAAGTACACGTGTGAAAACGAAACAAATAATAGTTTACCTTTCCTGGATGTTTTAGTTAAACGGGCCCATAATAAGTTCCATACTTCACTATTTCGGAAACAAACTTTTACTGGCTTGGGAACCAATTATTTAAGTTGTATGTTTTATAAATATAAGATTAGTGCTATAGTAACATTATTAACAAGAAGTTACCGTATTTGTTCGGATTACTTTTCGTAAACGAAGAATTTAAATTTTTAAAACAGTACTTTATTAACAATTACTACCCTTCTCATCTATTCGATAACCAATTAAAGAAATTTTTAAATAACACTTTTGATACTAAACTCCCCATAACTACAGTACAAAAAGAAACCAGATATATTAAATTACCTTTTTATGGTTATTTATCATTGCGTATTCGAGGTGAATTGTCCAAACTACTCAAGTCTAGTTATCCCCAAATAAATTTTAGATTCGCCTTCGTCAACCCACTTAAATTATCAAATTTTTTAAAGTTCAAAGATGAATTCCCCAAAACTGTATGCCCCAATGTTGTTTACAAATACACGTGCGACAGCTGTAAGGCTGCGTATATTGGCAGCACTCAACTCCAACTGGAGGTGCGCCTTTCTCAACATTTGGGCTTGTCAGTCCGTACCAACCGTCCCCTCAGTAGCCCTCCACAATCCGCATTAGAAAACATGTGAAAACGACCATCCCCTTCACAAAACTCAGTTTGAAATTTTAACTAGATCCAATAACCTTACAGAACTCCGAATTTTAGAATCTTTGTACATCTATAGAAACAAACCCTCCCTTAATAATAATAGCTCATCCTACAAATTACAACTCTTTTGACTAACCAACCGTTTTCACAGACATACCCTTTCTAATCCTCTGACCATCCAGTATTCCCTTAGACTTTGCCAAGTATGGAGGTGGATGTAAACATTGTGTATTTACCTATTGAGGTAATTTAATTTTAGTTTTTATAGTGATGAAATTTAATTTAATTTTAGTTTTTATAGTGATGAAATTTAAATGATTTTAATTTTGTATTGATGCAATTTTCATTTTGCTTTAAGGTTTTAATTTTAATGGTTTAATATTGTATTGATGTAACTTTCACTTTTCAATTTTGTTTTAAGGTTTTAAGACTTAACTCACTGATGATGACAAAAGATTTGTCGAAACGTCTGATGTACAAATAAATGAAAATGTTTGCCGTTGTGTTGATCCTTCTTTTCATCTGTAAGCTCCGTTTCCCTAAGGAGAAGTCAATAGTTTTGATATATATATATATATATATATATATATATATATATATATATATATATATATAATTATGAGGGAGAGAGAAAAAAAACAAGCAAATTAATAAGTAAATAAAATGAAACTTTCCATATTGATTTCTAATCGTTTATTTGCGATTAAAGTTGAGATGAAGCGAAGTTTTCGGAAATTGGGAAAATGTTCGTGGAGGGAAAAACCGGACGAAATTATTCAAAATGGTTGATGTTATTTCGTAATGACTCGACTTTCATTTATTCATTTACTACATTTAGTTTGTTAATTATTTTCATTTTCATAATGACAGGTGCATTTTGGTTCCGTGAGGTTTCAGACCCCTTGTTTTTCATTGGGTATTTGCTGAGATAACGCACAATTATTGTTTATCCTTTAAAAAACTGTTTAAACACTCCAAAAGAACTCGTGTGTGTATATATAATATATATATGTATAGGGTTAGTCAAAAGTTCAACCTAAAAAATAACTATACCATAAATACTTTTGAGGCAAGACTTTTGACTCACCCTGTATATACAAAATTATTCCAGAGACGTAAAAGTTACACGCCTAAACTTGTATTCTTTTCAAAGTATTAATTTTGAAGGCAACTTCTTTTAAAGTATTTTCTTTTATTATAAGGAGGGAGAAAGACGCTTTTATGGCAGTGCAGAAGCCGAGGTCCTAAAGACAATTTCGGTCGAGTCATTTTTTTTTCTTTTTTGTTCCTAAAGAGCTATTTTGGCTCTTGGGGTATGGTCCCCAGTCCCCGGATTAGGAAAGGTTTGCTTTTTTTTTTTGGATTTTAGGTTGAAAAATAACGTTTTACCGAAGACCCTTTTTTTTTTTAAAAATTCCATTCATACGTTTTCATCTCTTTAAAAATAGGTCTGTGACGTCATTGGTTTTTGGCTAACGTAATTATTTATTTATTTAATTTTCACCTTTAAATCGTTCATTTTCAACTCGTTTTTGGGATCACATCAACAAAGTTTATTTTTCTATTCCTGACGTCGAATCTCATTCAGGTCGACTTTCTTCCATTTCGTCCGTTTGTACATTTTAAGATTTAAGTGAAAATTAGTTTTTAAATATTGTTCCAACTGAAAGTGGTGAGTTAACGTATATACTGTAATATATATATATATATATATATATATATATATATATATAGAGAGAGAGAGAGAGAGAGAGAGAGAGAGAGAGAGAGAGAGTTACAAGGAAAAGAAGTACCTCAAAAGGCCTTGCGGCCCATACCGAGGAGGTACCAATGGCAACGGGTGCTACGGAAAATTTTGTACACACTCAAATGGCGTGCAAGGTTTGGTCTAACCTTTTCTTGAACTGATCCACAGAGGAACTGTTCACAACTTCTGAAGGTAACCTGTTCCACGTGTCACAGATTTATACGTAAAGTAATTCCCACACACACTAGTCCTAAACCGTTTCAAATCCAACTTCCAACCATTGTTGCGAGTTGGGTTATCATTTAAACTAAACATACTTCTAAAATCGACATCGTTGAACCCGCGTAAGAGCTTGAAAACCTCGATCAGTTGACCGCGCAGCCTCCGAGTTTCAAGCGAAAACAAGTTCAGGGCGCGTAACCGTCGATTGTAGCCCATATGCCTAACGGAAGGGATTAACTTTGTGGCCCTCGCCTGCACTCGCTCCAGCCTCTCACTATCTTTCCTGAGGGTGGGCGACCAGAACTGCACAGCATATTCCAGGTGCGGCCGAACAAGGGAATTGTACAGAGAGAGCACAATCTCCTTGTTCCGAAACTGAAATTGCCTCCTGATATAACCCAATAGTTTCTGGGCTTTCTTTTCCACCTCTACGCACTGTTTGGTAAACTTAAGGTCGCTGCTAATTAGCACACCCAAGTCCTTTTCTAAATCAGTCACCTCGATATGACTCCCCAACATCGAGTAGTCCGACTTGGGATTGGCGTAGCCAATGTGCAACCCTTTGCATTTACCCAAGTTAAACGGCATTTGCCATTTTTCGGACCACTCTCCTATCCTACCTAGGTCCGCACGCAGTTCCTCGATCGCTTCGGGCGTCCCAACATTGGCCCCAAGTTTGGTGTCATCAGCGAATTTGGCGATCCGACTGACGATGCCACCGTCGATATCATTTATGTAAATGATAAACAACAGTAGCCCCAAAACAGAACCCTGAGGAACCCCACTAGTGACCGAGGCCCAACCCGAACTAGCCCCTTTAATTACAACCCTCTGCCGCCTATTCTTCAGCCAGTTTTCAATCCACCTACCTATTTCCCCACCTATACCCAGCGCGCGCACTTTCGCCATTAGCCGGCGGTGAGGTACCTTATCAAGGGCTTTCTGAAAGTCGAGATAAAGTATATCAATCGCCCTACTCTTATCATACTCACTCAACATGACGTGGAAAAACTCGAGCAAGTTGGTGAGACACGATCTATGCCGTCTAAACCCATGTTGGGAGTCCCCAAGCAGCTTGTAGGAATCCAAATGGTCAACGATCCTATCCGCTATTATCCCCTCTAATAATTTACCTACAACTGAAGTGAGACTAATGGGACGATAGTTCCCTGGACTTTCGTGATCCCCTTTCTTAAAAATAGGGGTCACATTGGCTTCCCTCCAGTCACCAGGCACCTGGCCCGTCTCCAACGATTTGTTGAAGACTGTAGCCAGGTGGGGAGCCACCTGGTCGCGCACTTCTCGCAACACTCTGGGGAGGAACTGGTCTGGCCCAGGAGCCTTAAACGCGCTCAGTTTGTCAAACTTAAGTCGAATAAGGAACAACAAGACTAGTCTATACACAAACATTTAATATTCAGAGCTTTCGACGTTACTAATGTCATCTTTAGTGCTAAAATTATATATATATATATATATATATATATATATATATATAATATATATATTATATATATAATTTTAACACTGAAGATGACATTAGACATTTTGAAAGATCTGAATATTAAATGTTTGTATATGGGTATATGGACTAGTCTTGTTCTTTATATATATCTCTATATATATACACACCACCAGCTTGACCTTCCTGCGAAGAGAGACCAGCGCACGGAACTACTACTACTACTACTACTACTACGGTTACATTTAAAATTAAAATTATTAACCTAAAACAGCGTAACCTATAGCCAGGTATACTATATAACTTAACCTAACCTAAACGAACCTAAGTTAATTTAAATTAATTTAACATGAATTAAATCGACTTTCAGAAAGTCGAACCGTTTTGATCTCACGCGCATGTTTAGAATTTTTTGGTGTTGCCTTTACGCAGATCAAAACATATTATTATTATTCAACGCAAACATTGTGTAGAGGTGGACTGTGTTTCCCTGAACCGATTTAGTCTATAGTTAGTTTTTTCTTCTTCCTTTTCTTGTAAATGCAAATATTCCTTACACGATCCGTCATTGTCTTCGTGTCTTGTTTTTTACTAAAGAAATTTCATTTTTCATTTTATATATATATATATATATATAAGCAAACAACCACAAGGAAAAGGAAACACAAAGCGCTCGGACTTTGTGTTTCCTTTTCCTTGTGGTTGTTTGCTTATTAATAAGGTCACGTGTTATTTTGTGATTTTAGTGCATAATATATATATTATATATATATATATATATATATATATATATATATATATATATATATATATATATATATATATATATAATGAAAAGGTTTATTGGCAGACTATAGTCCATATGACAAGTATTATTAATACACATACTAAGGATAGAAATATATATAGAGTTGATTAGAAATAATACAGTAATGTTGAAGTTAAGTGGAGCTACAGACACATTTTCGTACCAAGAATTCCATAACTTAGAGGATAAACGGCAGGATCATGGATATCTTAGATAATCGGGTTGGTTGATTTTTTAATTCTTTCCATTAGACTGTATTGAGCACGTCTTGTTACCTCCGGGAAGCTCGGGACATTGCGGGTAGCAAACATTTGCGAAGCTGAGAATCTCGGGGGGTAATTTATGTAAGAGTCTAAAAGACCCTTTGTATAGCAAATTTAGGGTTCTGCCAGAACCTTTTTTATAATTCACCCACAGTTGCTGTCCGTATATATTACTGCGGAAAGTACGAAAAAGAGCCTTTAGCTTCACTTGTACAGAACCGAAAGTTCCTTCTAGTCATATTCGCTTTGCACAAAGCCTTCGAGATTGTTTTCTTATATCCGAGTCATCACTCAAGGAGCTGGTGATAGTTTGTCCCAAATACTTAAACACTTGTACTTCGTCAATTACTTCACCTCTCATTTTAAACCTAATACCATCTGGCTGATTACAGCTTTTAGGATGAAATTGCATAACCTCAGTTTTTGTAACATTAAAAAGAATATTATGTTTCTGCGAATATATATATATATATATATATATATATATATATTTATGTGTGTGTGTGTGTGCGCGCGCGCGTGCGGGTGCATACCCCTTTTTCTTCCTTCAAACCTGCAAGAAAAAGAAATAAAATGTGTAATTAATTTCAGCGTAGAATAATATATCTCCCATCAGGTCGTAAAAAACAGTTAAAAGAATAAAAAAGTAAACTTAAAAAGTAGAATTAATAAGAAAGTGAAGGTGGAAAGTGAAAGATGTTTCCCTTTTTGGATTTAACTTGGCACCTTTACTTACTTTTTGTAACTTTTTTTATGATCTGATGAGGGATAATTTGTTCAACGATGAAATTAATTAGCCTTTTTATTTTTCTCTTTGCAAGTCTTGAAATATACTGTATATTCTTGGTTACGGTTACTCCACATTTATTCTTACACGCGCGCGCAAACACACACACACACACACACACACACACCCATATATATATATATATATATATATATATATATGAATAGAAACGACATAAGTATTAAGGAACGTCTCTGCACACGAGGAAGAGAAATCACGAATAAATGAAAAATGAGGCGAACCCCCGGGAATCGAACCCAGGGCCTTCCAATTGCCGGTTGGAAGGCCCTGGGTTCGATTCCCGGGCGGTTCGCCTCATTTTTCATTTATTCGTGATTTCTCTTCCTCGTGTGCAGAGACGTTCCTTAATACTTATGTCGTTTCTATTCATTTATATACTGCGTGGTCATTGCAGTTATATATATATATATATATATATATATATATATATATATATATATTAATCAAACTATTGATTTGTTGGTTGCGTAATACTGCTTCCCGCCTATCGGCGAAGTTAAGCCAACATTGGTTGTGGAGAGCAGTTAAATGGGAGACCGTCCTCCGCGTCCAGATTGTGTAGCGACCCGTAGTGTGGATCTCGCGTAAAGCTGTAGGTCCTCTCCGTCGTGTGACCTTAAATGTTGTGGAGGAGGTTGAACAATCCCCGTCATTTATATTTGGTTGGTTGTTCCGTTGTACGTCCTTCCACCAGAAGTCACTTGAGACGGGCGGTAACTCTACCAACAAGTAAAAATAACTCCCTTTCAATAAGGAAACCAAGTCGAACCAAATACATTACGCGCGGCGGGTTCGTCACTTTCTCGCTCCACATTTCTCATACTGGCTTGGGACAGTCCTCGGATAAGTTATTTAGTGCTCGGTTAGGTTATACATTTTTAACCGGTAGACTCACGATTTGTTAGGCGAGATGTACGAGTTCTTTTACATTTAAAATTTATGAAGACGAATAATTAAATAGAATGAAGTGGAATTCAATCGAATGGAGTTAAGTCGAATTCGACCTAATTCCAGTTTGATCTAGCTTCATATTAAGTCATGCTTACGCTTGTGATTGCAAGTTTGAGTTCCTGATCAACTTACCCGCGTCAATGAGACTATTCTTCCGTCGTTCTGAGTTAACTGACGATCAGTTTTATATTCATATATGTTCATTAAAAATAATGATTTAAAAAATAAATCTCGTTTCTAAATATATGCCGCAATTGGTTTTTGCATTGACGCACATTGCTACAAAGCGTTCGTTATTTATAGTTGTTGAAAAGCTGAAATTATATATTTTTTTTTAAACCCAAATGATGAGTGGATTAATATGAATAGAAAGAGAGACGCCTTCAATCCATATCTGACACCTGATCCACTCTTCGTTATTGAACGTTTCAAAGGTTGAAAGCGTCTTGTTGACCAACAAAATGTAAAGGCTAATATTTATTCGTTATAACCTATAGTTTATGAGTCTTCACTGTGTAAAGAACGGGTCGGTGTACACAGGGTGTTTCATAACATGTGGGACGCACTTTCAGGATGGATTCAGGACCTGAAAACATTGTAAAAAGTTTATATAAACATATGCCCGAAATCGCTTTGTTTCCGAGTTACAGCCCGTTTTGTGTTCCAGCAATTCTCTCTGCAATTGTTTACAAACACTGCTTGCCGACAATGTTTGTGAGTGTGTACGAGACTTATTTCATTTATGGCCTTGCCGATCATAATGTTTCGTACACTCTGTGACATGTTTCAATATCGTTGAGTGTAGAGCCATCAGTCAATCAGGTGCATTGCGGTGTTTCACTGTTCGTATTCGTAACTTCTTACCGTGAATAAGTGCAGTCCAGTAAAAAAAAACTTAAAAGTTTTTGTGCTATCCAGTGATAGTGTGTATTTGAAGTGAAAATGGAGGCTTATTCAAACAGAGAAATGGCAGACACGCATCTCATGTATGGACTTGCCGAGTGTAATGCGGCCGCAGCAAGACTTGTGTATGCAAAAAGGTTTCCGAATCGCCGTCTGCCAGATAAGAAGACCTTTCAGAAAATAGACGCGCGTCTTGGTGATACAGGATCATTCAACAAGCGAGTTTCAGATGGTGGTAAACCAATGAGCGCCAGAACTGTTGAGTTGGAGGAGCGGGTCCTGAATCGCGTGGAGGAACATCATGGTGCCAGCACCCGAAGGATAGCAGCAGCAGAGGGTGTAAAATACACGTCTGTGTGGAGAATTTTACGGGAACAACAGCTTTACCCATATCACATTCATTGAGTAGAAGGCCTTACTGAAGCTGATTTCCCACCACGAGAGGCTTTTTGTACTTGGTTCCTTCAACACTGTGCTCGCGGTCCTCTTTTTCTATACTCCGTGTTGTTTTCTGATGAGTTGCCTTCACAAGAAATGGCGTGATCAATTTTCACGACACTCATCACTGGGCCGAAGAGAATCTGCATGCCATCATCCAGTCAAGGCACAAACAACAATTTAGTATCAATGTATGGGCAGGACTTATTGCCGACAACTTAATCAGTCCTTTTGTTTTGCCTGGAAAATTAACAGGAGAATCCTATCCAAATTTTTTAAGGAATGAGTTAAGCGATTTACTAGATGAAGTTCCTCTTGGTGTCCGATCGTATGTGGTTTACGCATGACGGCGCTCCGCCTCATTTTAGTCGACTCTGGATGACCATTTCCCTGATAAATGGATAGGCCGTGGAGGACCTATTGCGTGGCCCGCTCGCTCCCTAGACCTGAATCCACTCGATTTTTACCTGTGGGGTCATCTGAAATCCAGCGTTTACGTGACACCCATTGAAAACGTTGAAATGCTTCGTCAACGTGTAGAAGGAGGCTGCCAGAAAATCCGAGCAATACCTGGAATGTTTGAACGTGTCAGGCACTCTATGACGAAGCGTGTTCAGGCGTGTATTCAAGCGCAAGGCGGTCATTTTGAGCACTTCCTTTAAAGGTAAGGGGGATACTTGCTGGAACACACAACCGGCTGTAACTCGGAAACAAAGCGATTTCGGGAATATGTTTATATAAACTTTTTAAATTGTTTTCAGGTCCTGAATCCATCCTGAAAGTGCGTCCCGCATGTTATGAAACACCCTGCATATACAGGGTGGGGCACGGGAACCAAGTGTTTTTGGAATAATCAGGAAAATGATATTTATTTTTGTAAAGAAAATATATTGGTAGAACAACATTCGTAAGAACATAGCATTTCATGTCATAATAATCATGTACCGAAAATTATATCTGGCATATGATGTCCTTGGCCGTCGACGCATTGTTGAAGGCGTTTACGAAAATTGGCCTCCACTCTTCCTAGCAGGTCTCTGTTGATTTGGATGATTTGTTGACGGATCGCTTCCTTCAATGCATCTAATGTACGGGGCTTGTCCTCGTAGACACTGACTTGAGGTACCCCCATAGAAAGAAGTCACATGTGGACAAGTCAGGGGACCGAGGGGGCCATGCAATGTCACCAAATCTCGAAATGAGATGGTTGGGAAACAGGGGGCGAAGAACAGCCATTGACGCTCTGGCGGTGTGTGGCGTGGCCCCATCTTGCTGAAACCACAAATGTCGACGAGCAATACGCCTTCTTCGTAACTCAGGGATGAAAAAGGTGTTCACCATCTCAATGTAACGCCCAGATGTTATGGTAACGGTAACCCATTTTGTTCGAAGAAATAGGGACCGATGACGCCAAACTTTCCCACCGCGCACCAAACTGTAACCTTAGGGCTATGCAGCGGTTTTTCATGGAGTTGTCGCGGATTTTCAGCAGCCCAATACCGACAGTTTTGATTGTTGACGGCCCCATTAAGGTGGAAATGGGCTTCATCACTCATTACCACCATCATGTTTTCATTCTGCTCATAAAGTGCAAGCATTTCCTGTGCAAAATTCAGTCGTTGGGGGCAATCGTTTACATTCAATTCCTGCACCATCGCTAACTTGTATGGGTGAAAATGTAATTCTTCATGCAAAATCCGTCTAACAGTACGATTGCTGATTCCGAGTGCAGCTGAATGTCTCCGAGCAGAGCGGCCTGGGCTTTGCAACATCGCTTGTCTGACCCTTTCAACGTTCTCTGGAGTACGCACAGTGCGTTGCGGCCCCTTCGGTTTTGTTTTCATTATTGAGCCTCCTGTTCGAAGATTGTTAACCCAACGTAAGATTGTGTCACGAGCGGGAACAGAGTCATTTCGATGAATGTTGAATCTGCGGCGAAACGCACGCTGAACTGCTGTCACTGACTCGCCACTCCTAACAAAATGATCATACGCGAACATGCGGTGTTCGAACGTCCACTGCTCCATGATGGCACCTGAAAGATAAAGGTGAGTGTTAGTTAAAGTTAAATGCTATGAACCCAGGAATGGAATGCTACCTACCGCACGCCCCTCCCATTCCTAATGGCCGATTACTAGCTATTCAAAAAACACTTGATTCCCGTGCCCCACCCTGTATATATATATGGGACCCCAGCATTGCATCAGATAATTTTAATGAAATGCTGATCATCACCTCGAGTTTGGGTGGGTTAACAGGTAAAGTGTCTCTGGACGTAAAATGTCTGTGGATGCGAAAGCGTTATGCGTTTTTTTCGGTTATTTAAATGTATGACGGATTGTGTTAACTTCTATCCCGTCGTATTGTGGTGGCTAGCGCCTTCACCTTCTATTCAAGAAGGTGAATCCTGGTAGGAACTAATTTTGCTTTATGCAAAATCGTGCGTGTTCACACACGATATTTTTAATTTTTTTATTATTTTTACTTCTCTGTTTATTGTATATATATGTATGTATGTATGTATGTATGTATTTGTATATATAGATATGTATGTATATATATATATATATATGTGTGTGTGTGTGTATGTATGTTATTTATTTTTTATTTTTTTCTTTCTGTAACCTATATATAGGCTTAACCCTTTTTATGTACTTCAGTGTTCCTGAGGATGTCATTAGACGAAAGCGCTTGAGCACCATTTTGTGTTTCCTTTCCTTCGTGGTTTTACTCATCATATATATATATATATATATATAAACGGTCACTTCGATGGGTTCATCATCGTACTCGAGATTTTCAACTTTACTTGTACGAAACAAGAAAGATCTTTCACAACTCCACAAAAAAAGACCTTTCACAACCCCACCAGAAATGAAATGTTTCGTATGACGAAAAAATGCGAATAGACTGGTCATAAAATGTTTTGTTTGAAAATAGTCAATGAAGCTTTTCAAAATTTTTTGAGGACTTCAAAATTTGTCATAAAATTTAGATAAAAGTTTATAAAATAATATTGATTTGCGAGGTGTTTAACCTCCTTCGTAGCGCCGAAGGTCATCATGCGACGGAGGAAACCCTACGGCTTTATGTGAGATTCGAACCACTATCCCAGCGAGCAAAACCCAGAAATGAAATGCACCGTAATCGCTGAAATCTGGAATCGAACACAGTACTATCAAATTTGCAGCCGGTGCTCCCCCACTGAGATACCATGACGGGTAGATGACGGTTGTTCTTATATATATATATATATATATAGTTACTCCTCCCCACATAACACGATAGTTGTATTCCTGAAAAGTACACGGTGTTGAACGAAATCGTGTTAAATGGACGTATTTTATTATGTATTGAAATATGCTGTACATATACATCTTAAATTATACAGGTGTACATAAAGTCAGGATCTATTTTTGTGAAGCACTTGGAAATTATGGAATTCAATCATAAAATGATAAAGTGGTAACATTTATTAAATAATTAAGAGTAGGATTCGACGTGACGCCCATCAGTATCCCTGCACAGCTCAAATCGTTCCGCAGCATTTCTAAACACATTCTGGAGCATTTGCGGGGTTATGTTATCTGCAGCAGTTCGTATACGTAAGTTTTCAAGACTCGTAATCTTCGTCTGATAGACGTGCGATTTGATAAAGCGCCATGCAAAGAAATCTAAAGGGGTTAAATCTGGTGATCTCGCTGGCCAAGGTCTGTTGCTTCCGTGTCCGATCCAGCGATTTGGAAAACGTCCATTTAGATTTTAGATAATCCTGAACAATTTTGGCATAGTGACAAGGAGCACCATCATGTTGATAGACGACGGGGATAGGATTGTTAGTACCGTCGTCTATCAACATGATGGTGCTCCTTGTCACTATACCAAAATTGTTCAGGATTATCTAAATGGACGTTTTCCAAATCGCTGGATCGGACGCGGAAGCAACAGACCTTGGCCAGCGAGATGACCAGATTTAACCCCTTTAGATTTCTTTGCATGGGGCTTTATCGAGTCGCACGTCTATCAGACGAAGATTACGAGTCTTGAAAACTTACGTACACGTATACGAACTGCTGCAGATAACATAACCCCGCAAATGCTCCAGAATGTGTTTAGAAATGCTGCTGAACGATTTGAGCTGTGCAGGGATACTGATGGGCGTCACGTCGAATCCTACTCTTAATTATTTAATAAATGTTACCACTTTATCATTTTATGATTGAATTCCATATAATTTCCAAGTGTTTCACAAAAATAGATCCTGACTTTATGTACACCCTGTACAGTATATACCTATAGATACACTTTAAAATTACGTGTTAGACCGTGTTATAACGGACGCCTGCCGTATAGTACAAAAAAGTGTGTCAAATTGAATGTTCGTGTTATAACGAAACTGTTGTACGAAATCGTGTTCAGTGGGGATTTACTGTACATATACCTATATTCTTTTTTCTTCTTTTCAGATTTCAAGTGGTGAATTCATCACAATTTTAGTGGACTCTGGACGAGAACAATATGAAGAAATTGTTGCAGCAAGTAAAGGAGTTTCAGTAAGGTAGGTAACGTTTTCACATCCGTATATATATATATATATACTGTACATATATTCAATTAATTTGAGAATATTTTTTTGGTAAATTGATGTTGAGACTCTTCCCGTATATATACAGGGTGTCCCATAAGTCCGGTCTCGTAGGAAAATTTATTTTAAATTAAATTTACAAAAGTAATGCATTAAAACTAAAACAAATGTTCAAGTTGATGTCTTGTTTTGGAACCTTTTTTTTTGTTGCAGGGAGAATAACACAATGGCTAATATGGAAGGAAGTAAGTTAGACTCGTGAGGAAAAGGCGGAAAAGCCTTTTCCTCACGAGTGTAACTCACTTGTCCCAAAACAAGACATCAGTTTGAACATTTTTTTAGTTACTTTTAATGTATTACTTTTGTAAATTTAATTTAAAATAAATTTTCCTATGAGACCGGTCTTATGGGACACCCTGTGTAATATATTATTTTAGGCAGGGGTCATTTCGGGTCATTTCGATGGCTCACGCAGTTCCCGGAGCATCCACTGAAATGTAAACTAAGTGATTGGTCGAAGAAAGTATGAAATACAAAATGTGTGACGTTTCATCTTTGGGGTGTTGTCATGCCCATTGGAAGGAATGTGATCCAATCGTGTATAGATTCTCTCCTCTAATTTTTGTAATGGATTTAATGAAATAAGCACGAATGTACTTACTTTAAATTATTTTTATGGGGTCGGGGGGGGGGGGGGGGGTTGTGACCGTTCCCGGTGTAAGCTAGTATCTTGAGTGTAAAGAATGACTAACGTCATCTATGACGTTCGTCATTCTTGGCGGAGGGTATTGTATTGTAGGCACGGGTCATTGTGTGAATGGTCGGTTAGATTAGTCTGTTAACGAGTTGGTTACTTGATTTATAAAATAAACGTTTCAAGGCACAGGAGGAGATTTATGGAATAATTGAGCCTGCGGTGAACTGATGATAAATTAGTGAACTGTAGAGTAAAGGAGTTTACGTAAACAGTTAAGGGTTGAGTAAAGTAAAAATACGAAACAATGAATTGACTTTAGTGTTGTGGAAATTGAATGGGAACGGATCTGTGAGTCGAACCTCTGGGATACAGAGATCCCGAGCTGGGGCTAGTCTCGATTGTTGGAAGGCGAAGTTGACCGCTTCATTGGTATTGGGTGCGGGTTGTAGTGCGGCAGATTACTGTACTGCGTGTTATCGACTTTGTTGAAACTCTACAATCAAGATCTTGGACATCGGTTCATTTACACGTTTCATTTATGTCAGTGATGCGCAAACCCTGGCCCGCGGGCCAAATGTGTCCCCCACGGGTCTTTTCAGTGGCCCCACGGGTCTTTTCAATTCAATGAAAAAGTTAGAATATAAAAGTGACCCAATTTATGACTTAGATGGAAAGTAAGTAGGCTAATACATTTAGTTATTTTCTTCGCTTGGCCCTCACATCAAAAAAGTTTGTGCACCACTGATTTATGTGGATTGAAATTATTGGTCCTGTTTATTCCATCGTTATAGTTCATTTGCCAAGTTTATACATCGAAGTTTGTATATCGTGATTATTGCTTATATTGTCTCAGTTTATTCCTCGTAATTGATACTGACTGAGAAAGGTACATTCAGAATCTCAATATAGGCAAATGTAGCGGTCTGAGAAACTTTAAACCCTACACTCTGTCCCAAAGCTGGATCCTATCTGCTTAGCAGATATAGCTGGTGAGGGAAGCTATATTTTGGGGCCTCTTTGCTAGTGACCCGTTACCCACGTTGGGCTTCGATCATGAAAAAGAAAAACTATAGCATTTGTCATTTACCCACATTACTTATTCGGACTATAGTGGATTTATTTTCCCAGAAGAGTTCCTTGTTCCAATCACATTCTGTGTGTAACATATATATATATATATATATAGATATAGATATAGATATATATATATAATTGAGAATTATACATAATTAAAAATAAGTTAATGATGATAAGATAAAATTTAAATGTACACGAATTTCTATTCCATCCTGTTTTGTCCTTTTAATTAAAGACTTTAGCAAACAATTCATTCGCCTCGATTCTAGCAAATAAACAGTAGGATTTGCAACTATGTCTACTGCAAAACTTAATTGAAATGTCATTTTAATTTGTCAGTTTCAGTCATTCATTTATTGCGCTATTTATACATGTTCGAAAAACATACAATTGATGTCGCAAAATAAATGTATAAAATGGATGTACGAGTAGAACTGCCATGCGTTTGCAATTCCAACTTTGTTTTATTGCTTGAATGGGGGTCATTTGAGAAATCTTTTTGGACAGAAAAGACCAGGGGTATTGTACAGTTAATTGCGATGGTTGTTGACGCGAGATATTAACCCTTAGTGCCCCAGGTACCCTTCCTGGTTTTGAAATGCCAAATTATTAATGTCGATGTTACGCCCCTTTACACAATTTTAGTTTGGGATTAAAAAAAATGTACAGGGTGTCCGAGAATTATCTGTACAATTTTTGGCTGTTATTAAAAGTTAACCATGAAGTGTAGAAATTCCAGTGTTGTCCCATTTTACAGAGAATCTCATTAAGTTTTTTCTGATACCAAGTTTTGATAAGTTTTTTAGAAATTCCAGTGTGTCCGAACATTATCTGTACAATTTCATCTTTTAATAAAATTCTTGATAACACACGTAAAATTCTTAAACAAGATTATTTAGAATCTGTATTTTCAAAAGTTTCTTTTATTAAAGTAACGTTGTTACAAACATTCGATATGTGCACCATTAGTGACAGTGGTGGGCACGCGCAACAATTTTTGTAGCGCCGCAACCGCAACCGCAACTCTGCTGAAATAGTTGCGCCGCACGCGCAAGCGCAACCCTTTTCAAAAAGTTGCGCCGCAAGCGCAAGCGCAACCAAAAATGTTGCGCCGCAAGTTGCGCCGCTTTTTGCGGCGCAACTGCCCACCTTTGATTAGTGATTCGCAAAACATACAATCGATACTCCAAATGTTGCCATGTACGCTGCAGCATATCCACATCAATTCGCTCAATAGCAGCTGTGATTCTTGCTTTTAAATCATCAATGTCTGTCACCCGCGTACATTTCTAAAAAACTTGTCAAAACTTGGTATCAGAAAAACTTAATGAGATTCTCTGTAAAATGGGACAACACTGGAATTTCTACACTTCATGGTTGACTTTTAATAACAGCCAAAAATTGTACAGATAATTCTCGGACACCCTGTACATATATTTTCAAGTACTTTTACAAAGTGTCCACACGTGTGGACAATAGCATGCTGGGAGCTGTATGATAGTTCGATTGAAAAAGAATACTGCCTTTTCTTGCTCAGTGGTGCACAATTTGCCCATATATGTAGATAAGAGGTACTTGTCGATATAGTAAAGTCACCCAATCAGATGTAACATTGTGGCAGGCGTAAAATTAATTGTCCACTTATGTAGACGAAAGGCATTAAAGATAACACACACACACACACACACACACACACACATATATATATATAGGTGTATATATAATATGGTGATTTTTTTTTTAAACATGACACTTTAAAAGGTTTGTATTTTTTATTAACTGAAATAAATGTATGAAATATTTACTGTACCTTCTCTGAGCAAGCATGGAGAATTAGTCTCTTCGTGCAAAACATGGTCCATATGTTGCTTTCAGTTCTTCTATTGTGTGTGGATTCTGTTTAAACACACTGTCTTTTAAACAACCCCACAGATAAAGTCACAGGGGCTTAGATCTGGTGATGTTTGTGGCTATGATATTCCTTTATAAAGTGCAGGAAATCTGTTGGACAAGACTCTTCCGTCGAAAGTATCGTGTAAGAAGTGAAGCACCTGATTGCGAGTGTGAAGTCTGGCATTATTTTGCTGGAACCAGGCAGTATTCATGTCTATGCCGTATCTCTGAAGGATGGAACAAATTCGTTCTGCAGTATGTTGAGATAAACAGGAGTAACCTAGTGGGAATGAAAACAGGCCTGAATATTCCAACGCTCGATAACGCACATCATACTGTTGTTACCTTCTCTGGGTATTGTGGTGGCAACCATAATGTGAGGATTTTCTGAAGCCCAAAATCTTGAATTCTGTTTGTTCACGTATCCATTCAGATGAAAGTGAACTTCATCGGAAAATCACGTGACCTGGAGAATGTTCGGCTCTTCATCAAGAAGAGCACAATACTTCTTGGTAAAATTTTAACGTCTGTTTATTCTATCTGCCGATAAAGGCTGACACAAATGAATTTTGTATGAATACAGCGATAAATCGACACGACAAATTTTCCTAACTGTATTGTAGAAACACCTAATTGTTGTGACGCGTCAAATACTCTTTGTTTTGGATTACTTAAAATTGACGCGTGTGCTTCTTTCACTACTTAATTACGGACTGATGGAGGACTCGAATGACCTTTTCGCTGATCTCAGACGCTTCCCGTTTTTCCAAACTGTCTAATAAAACTGTAAATACTGTCTCTAGAAGGTGCGTCACAAACATGAAAATGTGCGCGATTTTCTTCGCACAGAGACTCGAATCGAATGTTTTTAAAATAAATACTTTCTGTTCGAGACTATAAGACGCCATTTTGAATAGAGATGGCCTATGCTATGCAAAATGCTGAGATCGCTTAGGCTACGCAACTTCTAATGCAAAAAAAAAAAATTGTATCATCGTACAAAAGTTAAAAAAATATACGAATATATTATAGTTTGTGTTTTTATTTCAGTTATTAAGAAAAATACAAACCTTTTGAAGTGTTTGATGTTTAAAAAAATCCAGATTACAGCAAAATTTTGTTATTCGTTTCCAAAGAGTTATAGAGGTGAGAGGACCTCACGTAGAGCACGTTTCGCACTAGGGAACTAATTCCCCATGTGTAGAGAAGGTACAATAAAAGTTTTCTTTTTATTTCAATTGCTAAAAAAAATTACAAGCTGTCAGATTTTAAAAATCACTCTGTATACGGTGTGTATATATATATATATATGTATATATTAGTGATGTAGCGGATGTCATTTTTTCACATCCGCGGATGCGGATGAGGATGTCTACATTTTCGTTATTTTTTAGGATATATTCGAGATTTGTTGTGTTTAACGTATATAATAAGTTATTATATAGAGAGAGCTGTAGCTATAATGTAGTATAATTGATTAATTGTACAATAATTGCTGTACTTTTCTCTGAACATATAAAATAATATCAAGCATCTAACTAATATAGAAATCAATTAGTGAATTCGTCTGCAAATAAATTCGTTATATTTTGTTGAGTTTCAGCCACAATTAGAAACCATAATTGTGTTAGGATGCGGGACGTGAACCCAACTCAAATGCACCCCACCGACCTCTTTCCCCAACCTCCTCCACCCTTATAGAAAGAGATCTTTAATTAGCTTGATAACTATTTATATTAAGTTTAAAGTTTATTAGGCATATTTATAAATGAGTAATTAAAATAAAGTAAACTAAGTAGTTCATCGTTTAATGTTCAAACTTAATTATAGGAAGGTTATGCTTAAGGAACATTAACTTTTCTGCTTTTTCTGCTGCCAGTCTGTTTCTCTTTTCATCATATATTAATCCAGCACTGCTAAATAATCTCTCGCTTGGTACGTTTGTTGGAGGACAGGCTAAATGTTTCCTTGCAAGTTTACTCAAGTATGGATAGATATTCTGCGTATTTTTCCACCAACTAATAGGATTGTCACATGCAGCCAGGCGTTTTTCTTGGTGATAGCTCTCGATCATTTTTACTACATCTTTTGACATCGCGTAGGTCTCGTCATTGCTGCTTGACTCAAGAAACTGAGAGACAGATTCTGTGATAGATTTGCTTGTTGAAGGTGTTGGTTCTGTCACTGAAACTTTTATTCTTTTGGTGGGTGGCGAAGCGACAGATTCAAGAGATTGAAGCTCTTCAACTGCTTTGCCAAGTGATGATTTAACTCGTTCTAATGTACTAGGTGAAAATAACTTAGCTTTGTAACGTGGATCTAAGTAGGTTGCAAGAGAGTAACTTCATACAAGAACAGCCTCTCGTCTTGTCGCTTGCATCACTTTTGAGCACAATGAACTAGTTCTATTAATATAGTAGAATTTGATAATTTCCGCTTATTAATGACGTTTTATCTCAACGGTCCACATCCGCAGTCCAAAGTGCGGATGCGAGAAAATATGCGGATGTTCCGCGGATGCGGATGTGACCTACATCACTAATATATATTATATATATATATATATATATATTATATATATATAATGCGCCTCGGTGTGTAGTGGTTAGCGTCGCTACTACGAATCCATCGGCCCCAGGTTCGAGACCCGGTGAAGGCAGCCGGCGCACAGCAAAACTCAACTGCTCAGTGTTCATCCTTCCACACAATAAAGAAAGTGGTTGGTAGATAAATGGGTACCCTGGGTGGCCTAGTGGTTAAGACGCTGGGCTGCTGGTGGGGCGTGGTTCGAATTCCACGTTAAACTGTAGGTCTAAGGTGGAGTGAAAAGCTTGACCTTCGTCAGAATGAACAATTCGAGTGGAAGCTAACCAAAGGTTACCAAAGATATATATAAGATATTATATATATATATAATAATATATATTATAATATATAAAACCTTGGTTAACCTTGGTTTTTCTTCCGCCTGAATTGAATTGTTCATTCCGAATGTGTGTATGTATATATATATATATATTTTTTTTTTTGGGGCAAAAGTCCTACCTCATAATTAATGATATTAGCCTTTGGGGCAGAACTTCTGGTATACCCTGTATATATATATATACACACACACACACACACACACACTAGAAGGCCCGCTGCGCCTTACACAGAAAAAGGCCCCGAAATTTAACTTAGGGAGTGACTGGGAGGGGCGAGTGTGTTACTAAAATCTTCCCTGGTTCTCCCTTAATTTGTATACTAAATTTGGTGCAAATTACCCAAGCTGTTAGGCGTGTATAAACGAACATAGAGGACCCTCTCCCAGTCCTCCCTCTCGGGGGGCACTAGGAGGGGCAAGTATTTTATTAAAGCCTTCCTTGGTTCTCCTTTAATGTGTATACTAAACTTGGTGCAAATTACCCTAGTCATTTAGGCGTGTATAAATGAACAAACATCATCATCCCTGACATATATATATATATATATATATATATATATATATATATATATATAAAACACAGACCGTGCATGGAACAAGGCACTCTTCTGGGAAAATTAAATCCACTATAGTCTGAATATGTAATAGTAAATAACAAATACTGTAGTTTTTCTTTTTCATGATGGAAGCCCAACGTGGGCAACGGGTCACCAGCAAAGAGCTCCAAAATATAGCTCCCCTCACCAGCTATTTGTTAAGCAGATAGGACCCACCTTTGGGACAGGGTCTGGGGTTTAAAGCTTCCCAGACTGCTACATTCAGAACCTTAATGTACCCAAGAAACTCATTGCATTTACCTCGGATCGAATACATGAAAGGAAAAGGGTAATTATTGTATTTTTAGCCCAAACCTAAACCCAAAACTAACTTTAAACCTCAACTGGAAAATTTGAGTGTCCAATTTTCAAGCTATATTTTGGGTCTCTTTGCTAGTGACCGGTTGCCCACGTTGGGCTTCCATCATGAAAAAGAAAAACTTTAGTATTTGTCATTTACCATTAATTATTCGGACTATAGTGGATTTAATTATTCCAGAAGAGTTCCTTGTTCCATGCACGGTCTGTGTGTAACAGAAAAATTTCTCAGAGGACTATTCGGAGTTGTTGTTGCATATATATATACACAATGTTTTGAGAGTATCTTTATACTTTATATTTTATTGAAATTCTTGGCATAGATGAACACAATAGATTTTGATAGAAATTCCAACCAATATCTCTGTGCGTGGACTTTATTTACGGTATCATAAAAAATGTCAATGACGTGGAGACAAAGCTCTTTTACTCGTTCGGAAGTGAGTGAGTGGGGTGTGGGTGGAGGTTGGGGTTCTTTGATACGAAGTGGATCCTTGGAATTAAGTCGGTCTGTTTTCAGAGTTTATAATAAAATTGACTTTACGCTGAAATTTGTTTATTTTATTGACTTTATTTTAGTTTATTGTATTTACTTTTATATAAATTCGTAATACAGGGTGTTTAAAAAAGAAACGCAACCCATTGGAGAATGCATATATCATTGTAACCTAACCATCATCTTTGTGTTTCGGGTTGCGTTTCTTATTGAACACCCTGTATCATAAATAGTAATTTAATTTATTTTGAACTTTGTTTTAATTTCTGATAATGAAAGATTTAATATATGGCCATTGCTTTCCCAAAGTTCATAAAAAACGCGTGTGTGTGTGTGTGTGTGTGTGTGTGTGTGTGTGTCTAGTGTCTATAACGGCTGATGAGCCACTTTCAGAGCCATTACTTAATCAATATTTTTATTTGAAAATGTTTGCCGTGTATATTTACAGTTCGTGTGACGTCACTCAAACGTGGGATGAATATTGGTCACGTGTAAGTCTGATAAATAATTTATCGATTCTCGGAAAAATAGTGTGTACAGTATTATATATATATATATATATATATATATATATATATATATATTTTGCTCTGTCTGTACGTGTCTTATATTTTAAGGGGGATCTTCTTTTGTAAATTGCATTTCAGAAAGATTTTTAAGGAATGTGACAAAAATGAGTTATCCATCTACTGATACGCTTCTCGAAATATTTCAAAATGATGATAAAATGGTTTTCAATTTAAGATAAAATGTTTGGAATACGTTTTTGCATTTAGTGAAAAAGCGATTTTGTGCGAGTTTATTATTCAATTTTACGTCCAGTTGTAATGAAGGAATTAAGGACATATTTTCTTGATACCGATGTTGTTAAAACGCGAAAATATTGCACAGTGGTTTTGAAAAGGAAGGAATCTTGAAACTTTGTTTAGTTTCTCTAAACTTAATGAAGAAGCTGTTTTCTTCAATTCTGATTTAATTGAATTTTTAAGAGGTGCCCCCCCCCCCACCTTACCTGTAATTTAAGTAAGGAATAATTTTTGGGGGGTTTCAGCTCTTTCGTTCATGAATTATGGTTTAGGGGTAAAATAAACGTAACCTTTAAGTTGTGTTCGAATGAGAGAGAATATGGTTTATTTTCAGCTACACAAACGTTGGGTTTGTTCAGTGGTTGGATAAGGTGGTTTTCTTCGCAGTTGTTGTCTCGCAATTGATATAGTGCTTTAATTGTGTCTCGTTCAGGCCGTTGTTCGTGTGTGTTAGTTTAAAGAAAAGTGGGGTTCGGGGGGGTGTTCCAATGATTATATCCGGTTTAGACGCACTAAATGCTGAATTTAATTGGTTAATCAGCATCTTGCTAATTTTGGGTCTTTTTTTTTTTGTATAATCTCCATTACTGTTTTTAAGAGGTTTTGATGTCTTCTTTTGTTTTTGCGGAAGTGTAAAAATATTTTAGATTGTTTTTAGGATTTTTGTGCTTTATTTTATGTTCTTCGTCAAAAGATTTTTCAGAATTCGAATGTTTATTTAAAGTTTGCATTTGTTTAAATCAATTTCTTTTTCAATCTTTGATTCTTTTCTTTTTCTTTTTTTTTTGTCTTTCGTTATACGATAAACATTTTTTGTTTTGGAGGAAGAATCTTTTGATTTTACATCTTTTACGTAAAATATTTATAAACAATTCACGGAGAAAAATGCTTAATTAAAACCACTCGTAATTATAGAGTTTGACTTTTAGTACACGATGCCCAAATGGGTAAAATCTAGTTATACTTTCGTTAATACAACTCTTCCTTGTTTGCTTTATTTAAATTTTTATCAGAAAACTAAGCGTGGTCAGCGCAGCTATAATACAATTGAGTTGATTAAACATATAGTATAGTTAGGCCCCGCCAAATAAATTTGGAGGGGGGTCATACTACAGTAGGTCACATTTACCCGTCCCTCCATTCGTTCGTTCGTTCGTCACACTTTCGTGTCCTGGCTATAACTTTTTTGAACCGCTCAACGTAAATATATGAAACTTTATACAAATGTCTATCATCACAAGACGATATATCGCGAGCAAGAATCGGGTCCTCGCATCAAAGATCAAAGTCACAAACATAGGTGAGGTATTGATGTGGTTCCCACTTGGTTCTTGTTAGATTAACTATTTAGAATAGTGCGCAAATATTTACTTAAGTATATAATTTCTTCGTATTCACTTTCCACTTCATTTTGACACTTTTAGGAAATGTTTGTGAAAGCATTTTTTTAATTTAGTTATTTATTTAATGTATTTTTCTGAGCAAACGAAACATTCTTTAGAAAAAGATAAATTTCAGTCTTTTTAAAGTGAAGTTTGCCTCTGAGACCAAATTTTATTCCTTTGAAACTCGTAACTGATTTATGAGAGTTTCAAAGCAAGACCAAATCGTACGTATATCAAAGACGGGTAAAATTAGATAAGAGTATTCGATGCTGTTATTCTCTCATCATTCTTGTAAGGCCAATCTTTCTGAAAGGGTTCGATGTCCTATTGATTTATAAGAGGAAGGATAGAGAAGATAATATTTTCAAGTGAGTTGCGAAGAGTATATCTTTGTTATTGTATTCAGTGTATAACTCGTGTCTCTCTCTCTCTCTCTCTCTCTCTCTCTCTCATATACGGACGTACAGGCACATTATAAATTAATTATAAAGAGAGAAAATCCCACTTTTAACTTATTACTGAACTCCACCACTCAACTTTATGAAAAAAACAAAAGCAATTTCATCACAATATATATGAAAATGTTATTCCCTCTCTATTCTTTTTATTGCTATAATAATTATTTCAGGGGTAAAAAATCTTTCAGACCTCGGAACTTTTCATAAAAGAAGAAAATTACCCCAACGTTCGACCCCAGCCAGCGTCCATCAATGATTTTTTCTGACTCAACGAAAATAGGGAAAAATGAGCTCACCTCTTTCTTTGTTTTTGTTTTTCGTTACTTCCTTCCTCTGTATTTGCGGATAAACCTCGGATGATGTAATATTTGGACTTCGTCTTTTTTTTTTTTTCCAGATAAGTTTATTGTAACTTTGTTACGGTGTTTTTTTTTTATTAACTTTAATGTACGGTTCTACTTTTGAATTATATTTTTCTTATATATATAAATAAATATATATATATATATATATATATATATATATATATATATATATATATATATATATATAGTTAGATAGATGCTCAACGGATAGAGGAGCTCGTGCGATCCTAATCTTATTTGGGATTTGGAAAGCCATAATTTAATCGTATTTTGTACATTGGACTTATTTTTTTAAAATACCTTATTTTGTATTATCTGAAGGTATATATATATATATATATATATATATATATATACACACACACACACAGGGTGAGTCAAAAGTCTAGAAACATAGGAACTATGCTTTTCAATGCAAATATGTGTGTATATTTGCACTGAAAAGCATAGTTCCTATGTTTCCAGACTTTTGACTCGCCCTATATATATATATATATATATATATATATATATATATATAAACTCAACAGTGAAGATAGATACATAGGTAAATACTGTAGATACATGGATGAATAGATAGACAAACATTTAGATAGATGTACAGTTGACGACCGATTCTACGCAGGGAAACAATTAAAACGTTTAAAATGTTCTAAGTGCTAAAACTTCAAATGTACATGGTTTGGGCACGGGGTGCGGAATTTCAATCTCACTCATGGCACAACCAATCAGATGACTGAAGCTGCCGCCGAAGTCGAGGGACATAATGACGACTACGTAACAACGCCTCCAGCCGAGATGCCTTTGTCAGCAATGAAGAAGTTTGTAGAGTTCATGAACTCTGGCCTTGAAATTACTGATAGTGACCCCAATTTCGAACGGGCATCAGAGAAGTTCGTTGTTATCCCTTGTCTTCATTATTTTTATTCAAATGTACTTCAGATGTACGGTACTCGTGATATAAAAAAGGATTTTTTTTTTTTTTTTTTTAGTTTATGTACAAAATTCATCGTCTTGGACCGTATCTATGTTTTTTCGTAAGAATGTTAAAAAAATTCTACGGGGTCCAAACCTACGCGAGGTTCCCAGGAACGTATTCCGCGTAGGGAATTAAGTTGTTATTTTTAATCGAAATTTAATTTGACCTTTATTTATTTTAGCAATAAAAAGTTAAAATGTAAATACAGTGATCAAAAGTGATCAAAAGCAAATTACTTTGATATTCCGCCAAATATTAAGATTACTGAATATACTTTTCCCTCAAAAACATTTTTCAATGAAAACTGTTTTATGACAATCTTTTTCCAATTCATTTGAAATCTCACTTTGGTATTGAAATCTGTGTCCGTCCATGATTCATTATAAAAAATAAGTTAAAATATGAACAAGTTTAAAAAAAAAATGTTTGAAATTACATAAAAAAAAATAGAAAATTAAGAAAATAAATAAATAAATAAAAATGATTTTCTTTCGAAAAGAGATTTGTATTTTTGTATTACAACACAAAAATGTACATAAAAGCTGTATTTCAAACATTTTAAAACCTTTAAAACCAATGAAAAATACATTCAAAACCTTTGAAGCTTTTTAATTGGTTCGTTAAAAAAGTTAAAATAAATAAAAAACATATATTCGAATTGAGTAAATTAGTATTTAATAACGGAGATCAAAGACTTTTTTACTTATTAATTATTATTAAAATAAATACATCAAATTTAATATATATATATAATGTCATTGAACTCGGAATGGTCCCCTGAGGTTCTTTCATGATACACAGAGACCGTGCATGGAACAAGGAACTTTTCTGGGGAAAATTAAATCCACTATAGTCCGAATAAGTAATGGTAAATGACAAACACTATAGTTTTTTCTTCTTCATAATGTTAGCCCGACGTGGGCAACGGGTCACTCGCAAAGAGGCCCCAAAAATTTAGCTTCCCTCACCAGCTATCTGCAAAGCAGAGGCTCCAGCTTTGAGAGAGGATCTAGGGGTTATAGTTACACCTAGCCTCCTATATCCAGAACCTCAATATAAGCAAAAGACTCGTTGCATTCGCGTCGGATTGAATACATCAAATAAAAAGGGGTAACTATTGTATTTTTAGCCGAAAACCAAAACTTAAACCTCAACTGGCAAAAATTGAGCATCCACTTTTCAAGGCACATAACTATGGTATTTGTCATTTACCATTACTTATTCGGACTATAGTGGATTTAATTTTCCCAGAAGAGTTCCTTGTTCCATGCACAGTCTTTGTGTATTATATATACACGCACCTCGATCTGTTTTTGTATATCTGTGAACAAACCCTATTTTTTATAGGGTGTCCACAATGTATGAATTGCCACGATTCAATCGGTCCTGGAAGTGTGTACGAATATTTTTAATGGTTTTGCCATCGTGTAATCGCTCATGGACCAGGTACTAGCCAATATGCGTTGTTCAATCGTATAGTTGCTACTATCACATATTTCAAATGGGTCTGAAAGAAAAATGAAAATCAGTTCGTATTTCACTGGGGTGACAAGACATTGTGGACACCCTGTAGGTTAAACTGTATCCAAATTATTGTTAAGTGAATCATTTGTCGAATGTGTTTTGTTTATTGCTAGGAAGGGCAATCTCTGTGTGATAAAATGTTAGATAATAAGTTTTAAGAGGTCCATTATGCGCCTCGGTGGTGTAGTGGTTAGCGTAGCTGACTACGAATCCATCGGCCCCGGGATCGAGAACCGGTGACGGCAGGCGGCGCGCAGCGAAACCTAGCTGTTCATCCTTCCACGCAATGAAAAAATTGGTTGGTAGATAAATGGGTACCCTGCGTAGCTTAGTGGTTAAGACTCTTGGTTGCTGGTGGTGCGTGGCTCGGATTTCACGTTAAACTGTAGGTCTGAGGTGAAGTAATAAGCTTGACCTTCGTCAGAATGAACAATTCGGGCGGAAGCAAACCCAAGATTAACCAAGGTGGTCTTACTTACCTTCCAATTAAGTTATTATTTTTAATCGAAATTTAATTTGACTTTTATTTTAGGAATAAAAGGTTAAAAATGTAAATACAGTGATCAAAAGTGATCAAAAGCAAATTACTTTGATATTCCGCCAAATATTACGATTACTGAATATACTTCTCCCTCAAAAACATGATTTCAATGACAACTGTTTTATGACAATCTTTTTCCAATTCATTTGAAATTTCACTTTGGTATTTAAATCTGTGTCCGTCCATGATTCATTATAAAAAAAAAAGTTAAAATATGAACAAGTTTAAATTTTTTTTTTTTGAAATTACATTAAAATTCATTAAAATCAAAGATTTGTGCATTCTGATCGACTTGACATTCTATTGACATGTGTATTATTAGTTACATTACGTTAGGTTGAGTTAGTTTTTTAGTGTCGATGATATAGTTTTGTCGATCCGATGGACACCCTGTATAGTGTTAGTACGCTAACTCGTAATCTATAATGAATCCAAACTATTCAAAAGCTTCTGACATTAACTGATGGTTTGCTTTCTGGTTTAAATGATCCATCGCGTATTTTAATATCGGTAGAAAGGTATTGAACTTACAATATTGACAACTTTGTCGCTATAACCTGCAAGGACACTTGTGTGAAGTTGCTAATAAGGAATATCGTCATCGCCTGAAACCATATTTCAAAATAAAGGTTCTAGCTTACAACCAAATTTATTGCAGCCTCACTTTTGGCCAACGTCGCTATTTGTTATATCTGAAATTCCAACCTCGCATTGGCCCAACACATTATTTTTTAATATTTTATTTTTTTACGAACCTCTTACGAAAAGTATTTAATTTTTTTTTTTATCAGACACAATATTAATTTTTAAACTATGTCCTCATTCTGCTAATAATTATTTTATTCATTTTTTTAATTTTTTCATATATTCACAAGTTACCCATTTAATTTCCTTCCGTTTTCTTTGCAGTTTTAAATGTCCTGCTTCTGAATACAAATCTTTACATTTTATCATTCTAACTTGGAGTATTCTTAGAACTTTTCAGACATTTTAATAACAGAAGTTTATCAAAATCTGAAGGTAATTAATTTTTCGAGTATTTATTCCATAGCAGTCAAAAATGGATAATGTGTGCCGCAAGAATGATGATAATGTCATCGTAAAACAAACTAGAATTACACTTTACAAAGGTCTTTAATATATATATATATATATATATATATATATAAAACCTCGTTAACCTTGTTGCTGTTCCGTGCGTTGGTCTCTCTTCACACGAAGGTCAAGCTGGTGGCCCCGCCTCTAGGTTTGGCTTGGTGGAGGAACGAGTTGCATTCTTGCGCTCTCCACCGTACATAGCCAGGTACACCCGGCTCATCTGGTACCGTCCTGAGCCAGGCATCTAGTCTTCTCTTGAAGACTTCAACTTTGACACCCTGTAACGTTTCTGAGGTCCTTTGGAAGCTGGTTAAAAAGTCTTGGCCCCCTGCCAACCAAGCTATTTTCCTTCAGTGTTGAGAAGGTCCCTTGTCGGGCCTTTAATTTGGGAGCACTACACATTCTGCCTTTCCTATTTTCCTATTATGGTGTACCTCTCTCTTCTTCTTTCCAGGGAGTACAGATTTAGTTTACGTTGTCTTTCCCAGTAGTTGAGTTCTTTGCAGCTATCAATCTTGGCTGTGAAGTGTCTCTGCATTTCTTCTAGTTTATTAGTTTCTTCCTTTTTATATGGGGACGTCAAAACTGAGCAGTATTCAAGTTTTGGTATAATCAGTGTTTTTAGCAGGGGAATCATTACTGTCCTGTCCCTTCTTTTGAACGTTCTTAGTACCTGTCCCGTTACTCTTTTTGCTTTATTTATCGCTATCTGATTTTGTGTTTCGAATTTCACATCATCGGTCATTATTACCCCCAGATCGATCGCTTTCGTGCTTCTCTGAATTTCCTGTCTATCTGGAGCATAATATGCAGTCTGTTTAAGTTCCTCTTTTCTACCATATCTCAAGAGCTGAAATTTCTCGGTATTAAATGTCATGGTGTTGTCTTCTGACCATTTGTATATTTTGTTCGTGTCCCTCTGCAAGGCCTCCACTTCATTTACATCGCTGATTTTTCTTCTGATCTTTGTATTGTCTGCAAAGGATGTTACTATACTGTTGCTGTTTACTCGGCTGTCTATGTCTGTTAGCATGATAATGAACAGGAGTGGGACCAGTACTGTCCCTTGTGATACTGAATTGCGTGCTTCCGATTCTGGTGATGATATACCTTGAATTTTGATGACCTGTAGACGTTCTCTGAGGAAGTTGTAGATCCATTTTCCCACTTTGCCTGTTATTCCCATATATTTCATTTTATGTGCTATTATATCGTGATCACATTTGTCGAAAGCTTTAGCAAAATCTGTGTATATGACGTCGTAGTTGTCATTGCCTTCCAGTGCATCTAGGATATTGTTGTATTGTTCTATTAGTTGTAATAGGCATGATCTACCTGATCAGAATCCGTGCTGATTTTCGTTCAATCTTTCCAGTATCTCCAAGAAATCGTAAATTTTCTCTAACTATTCTTTCAAATACTTTGATGAGGTGTGACGTCAACGACACTGGTCTGTAGTTCTTTGCTTGAGATCTGTCCCCTCCTTTATATATAGGGACAATGTTTCCTCTTTTCAAGATGCTCGGTATTTCCCCAGTGTCTAGGGATCTTCTTCATATCCACTATAAAGGTGTAGTCAATCAATAATGCGTTCCAATTGTCCGGACCTGCAGCTGAATGTGGTTTCGTTTGTCCTATGCTCTCGCTACATCTTCTGGAGTAAAATCAAAGTCTGTTATACACTCTCCTTGCAATTTCTCTTCAAAGAATGCATCTATGTCAGGTATCGCTTTGTCACTTTTTGGGGTACTAAAAACTGATTCATACTGGGCTCTCAATGTTTCAGATATTTCTTTTGGATCATCAGTTAGTTCATTATTTCTCTTCCTTAAGGGCCAATAGCGGCGTGCGTTTTTGTTTTCCTTTTCACATAGCGATAGAGGTATTTTGGATTTTCGTTATTGCTTCTACGCCTTTTCCATTTTTCTCTCTGTATGGTCCTTAATCAGGGCTTGTATTTCCCTATCGATATCCTCCAGTTTTTCTTGTATTACTTACCTGTGATTATCTCCGCAGTTGGCTAACTTCGCCTCCACACACTTTCTTTGCGGAATATTCTTCTCTTTTGCCTCTCTAGCCAGCTCCTGTTTCCTTTCACTGTGATTTCGGAGCATATTTTTCTAAAATTCTCAGCGTTTTTTTTTTTCTAAAACTGTTCTCCACTCTATTTGGGCCATGTGCGATCTGATTGCTTCCCAATTTATGGTCATGGAGTTTAAGTTAAAGGCCCCAAATTTGCTTCTTTCCTCAATATGTGTATTGTCTTTTAATGTTGTCGTCATATTTGTTGATATCTCGATTAAGTTGTGGTCTGAGATAATGGTTGGGGTTTATTTTTATATCAGCAATGAAGTTCGTGTTATTCGTGAATACCAGATCTAGGCAGTTATTTTTTCTGGTATTTTCTTTTATCTTCTGTGTCAGCATAAACTCATTTGTGAGAGCCATAAACATATTTGCTTGCTCCTGGTCTTCTCTTGTGCCTCCCTTGTCCTGATATATATATATATATATATATATATATATATATATATATATATATATATATATATATATATATATATATGTGGTGGACCGGATGTCAGTTTTTCAACATCTGCGGATGCGGATGCCGATCTTTAATTTCAATATCCGCGGATGCGGATATTTAGTTAATCTATCAATATAATATAGAATTATGAATATATGATATAATTTTTCAAATTTCGTGATATTACTATTATGGCAAGCAATGCATAAGAATTAAAATTAATATTAATGTTTTCACTATGATAAAAATAATAACTTACTCAAGAGTTTCAGGTTTATATATTTGTTTGTTCATTAATAATTAATACTTTACATGAAATGTGCATGACTGGGCCTTATAAGCTAATTTAATTGTAAATTGCATAATTTATTAGAGGTAATATCCGCATAACATCCGCAGTCAGAAGTGCGGATGCGGATGTTAAAAATGATGCGGATGCGGATATCCGGTCCATTACTAAAATATATAGTATATTATTATCCACCTTTTTGTATTTTATAAATGGGAAGTTAAAGTCTCCGCAAATTATTATATTGGGGATGGAGGGTTTATGGCCTTTATTAGCTTTCTGATGTCATCACTGGCCCCCGAGAATTTTTCGGTTTGGGTGTTTGGAGGTCTATAGATGACTATTAGTATCACGTTTAGTTTTTCTATTTTCACTGCTAGGAGTTCCAGAAAGCTGTTTGATTTACTTATTATCGTTTCTGTCATATGACCTTCATGTACATATATAGCATAGCTACCTTTACGTCTCGTTGTTCTATCAGCTCTTAGTAAGTTGAAGCCCTGTATATTTCTTTCTTTCTTATCAATACAATGTTCGTAGTTTTCACAATGTCCTTGGCAATCCTTAAGATGAGTTTGTGAGGCATGCGATGTCCGCCCTTGTTTCGTCCATAAATCCTTTCAGGTATGAAACTTAGTTCTTATTCCTTGAATATGAATATATGTATGTATATATATCTCTTCGTTCATTATAACAGATTCTACTCAGCAGTTTAAACGAGTTGATCTATAGTGATATCCATATCATTACAATGATATGGACGATTTTCCATATCATTATTAACTGCAAAATTGTGGGCCAAATCAAAAGGATTGGAAAATGATATTGCAATCGAATGTCATACAAGATTGCTATATTTTTCATGCTATCGAGTTTTCCAGCTGTAACTCGATAGACAGACAGACAGACAGATGTAAAGGAGGAAGATACATACAGGTATTGAAATAAACTAATATATTGACGATATTTGTAGATAGATAGATACAAGTTGAATGTACGGATATGCAAGTTGGTAAGTGTACACTTGAGTAGCTGTGGAATGTATCATACAGGGTGTCCCATAAGTCCGGGTTCGAAGGAAAATTTATTTTAAATTAAATTTACGAAAGTAATAAATTAGAACTAAAACAACTGTTCAAATTGATGTCTTGTTTTGGGAGGCCTTTTCGTGAGGAGTGTAACTCACTTTCATATTAGCCATTGCGTGTTACTCTATCTGCAATAGAAAAACGGTCCCAAAACATGACATCAATTTCAACATTTGGTTTAGTTCTAATTTATTACTTATGTAAATTAACTTAAGTTTTCCTATGAGGTCGGACTTGTGGGTACACACACACACACACACACACACACACACACACACACACACAGGGTGTTTCATAACATGTGGGACGCACTTCCAGGATGGATTCAGGACCTGAAAAAAGTTTATATAAACATATGCCCGAAATCGCTTTGTTTCCAAGTTACAACCCGTTGTGTGTTCCAGCAAGTATTCGCCTTTAAAAGAAGTGCTTAAAATGACCGCCTTGCGCTTGAATACACGCCTGAACACGCCTCGTCATAGACTGCCTGACGCGTTCAAACATTCCATGTATTGCTTGGATTTTCTGGCATCTTTGTTCTACACGTTGACGAAGCATTTCAACGCTGTCAATGGGTGTCACGTAAACGATGGATTTCAGATGACCCCACAGGTAAAAATCGAATGGATTCAGGTCCGGGGAGCGAGCAGGCCACGCAATAGGTCCTCCACGGCCTATCTATTTATCAGGGAAATGGTCATCCAAAGAGTCGACTAAAATAAGGCGGAGCGCCATCATGCATAAACCACATACGACGTCGGACACCAAGAGGAATTTCATCTAGTAAATCGCTTAAATCATTCCTTAAAAAATTTGAATAGGATTCTCCTGTTAATCTTCCAGGCAAAACAAAAGGACCGATTAAGTTGTCGGCAATAAGTCCTGCCCATACATTGATACTAAATTGTTGTTGGTGCCTTGACTTGATGATGGCATGCGGATTCTCCTCGACCTAGTGATGAGTGTCGTGAAAATTGATCACGCCATTTCTTGTGAAGGCAACCTCATCAGAAAACAACACGAAGTATAGAAAAAGAGGATCGCGAGCACACTGTTGAAGGAACCAAGTACAAAAAGCCTCTTGTGGTGGGAAATCAGCTTCAGTAAGACCTTGTACTCTCTGAATGTGATATGGGTAAAACTGTTGTTCCCGTAAAATTCTCCCACACAGTTGTGTATCTTACACCCTCTGCTGCTGCTATCCTTCGGGTGCTGACACCAGGATATTCCTCCACGCGATTCAGGACCCACTCCTCCAACTCAACAGTTCTGGCGCTGATCGCTCTACGACCATCTGAACCTCGCTTGTTGAATGATCCTGTATCATCAAGACGCGCATCTATTCTCTGAAAGGTCTTCTTATCTGGCAGACGGCGATTCGGAAACCTTTTTGCATACAGACGTCTTGCCGCGGCCGCATTACACTCGGCAAGTCCATACATGAGATGCGTGTCTGCCATTTCTCTGTTTGAATAAGCCTCCATTCTCACTTCAAATGCACACTATCACTGAATAGCACAAAAATTTAAGGTTTTTTTTTTTACTGGACTGCACTTATTCACGGTAAGAAGTTACGAATACGAACAGTGAAACACCCCGATGCACCTCTGACTGATGGCTCTACACTCAACGATATTGAAACATGTCATAGAGTGTACGAAACATTACAATCGGCAGGGCCATACATGAAATAAGTCTCGTACACACTCACAAACATTGTCGGCAAGTAGTATTTGTAAAGAGTTTGCGGAAAGAATTACTGGAACATAAAACGGGCTGTAACTCAGCACGAACAGAGCGATTTCGGGCATATGTTTATATAAACTTTTTTTTCATTGTTTTCAGGTCCTGAATCCAGCTTGAAAGTACGTCCCACATGTTATGAAACACCCTCTGTGTGTGTGTGTGTGTGTGTAACGTATACAGTGTTTGAAGTTTATACAGAATTTCATTTAGCTAGTTCAAATAAAATACAGACAATGGTTTTTATTTTTTATTTAGCTAGTTTTCGCCAAACTTTTCAGTCTTTCGTTTTTATAAAAGGATCTGATCTGAAACCGCGCCAAAAAAGTCCCAAAACAAGACAGCGATTTGAACATTTGTTTTAATTCTAATGTATTACTTTTGTAAATTTAATTTAAAATAAATTTTCCTCTGAGACCGGACTTATGGATACCTTGTAGATTATGCAGCTGAATATGGAATGTTTATTGAAGATTTTACTGCGAGTCATGAATGAATGAATGAAAATTTTCTCTTTATAAAAATAAATATACATTATTATAATTATTACAATAATTTTAACGTAGTACATAAATGTTAGTTGGACTATTTGATAGTAAGTTGGAAGTAGGTTGGAATGGAGGAGGTTTGTTAGAGGTACGCAAGTTCGGGACGCGCTCTCTCTTATTTTTGACGAAACCTTTAGAGCAAGTGGTATTTAACCCGGGAGTAATTTGGACGAGATGGCGCCACTGTCCAAAAAAAAGAAAAAGTTATGGTTCTACTAAAATTTTATTCTTCCCTAATTTTCCTTTTCCAATTTTCCCCATTCAAAAAGGGGGATCGGAGGGGGGGGGGGATAATTACGGTTTTGTTGGCTAGTTCAAGGAGTAACAGTGTGAAAAAGGTTAAATACCACTGCTCTAGAGTCTAGAAGCACCACGACGAGTGGCGTATGAAGCTCCGCAGGGTATGGAATTTAGTCGTGTGGAGGGGGTAGTAGTAGTCCACCAGGATGCCGATGCAAATAAGCGCGTTGTACGCTTTAACTTCTACCTTTCCTCTTCCTATCTTCCATTACATTTTGTATTTTACATCCGAGCTATCTGCCATCTCACTCCAACTCATTTGGGAAATGAGAATTTTGATAATGTATGTACGTATTTTACTTAATTTTGGTCCTTTAATAAAGCTTTAGCCCGTACTAGGCTCTCGGATTAATTAAAAGATAAACCCTATCACTTCATAGATAGTTCTCCGTACCTTCCCTCAAAAGAGGTATGTTATTATACGGCAGAGATGCGTATGAGGAGTTTGCCTTCTTAATTAATTAGGGTTGACACAGAGGCTTGTCGCCCGTGAAAGTGACAGACATAAGTCGTGTCTTTAATTAATTTTATATTGAAAGCTAGGAAAATATACCCGTCCATAATTAATATATGCGTGGAAGGAGAACTAACTTCAAATATTAATTTTAAAATGTAAATGAGATTGTGTGCGCGCGCGCGCGTAGGTAGCTGGGCATAAGTGAGGTTGAGTGTGTGATAATTGACAAATGTAGTGGAATAATTTTTTTTTTTGCGAGGTAACACTTTTGGTAACTCTGAACATTATAATTATATTTTTATAAAAAAAAATAATTTATAACATTTTTACCGTTTGGTTATGCTACATTATTGAATACCTTACTATTTAATAATTTGACAGAAACCACCCTTCGAACCCTCAATTGTGTCCTTCCTTCTCGGTTCGATTGCACTGAGGTTAGGTTAAGTTAAATTAGGTTTGGTTAATTAGATTTTTAGATATATAGATTTAAAAATGTCGGTGGTTCGCTTATGCGGAGATGCGCTGTGTGTGTGTGTGTGTGTGTGTGTGTGTGTGTGTGTGTGTGTGTGTGTGTGTGTAGGATAATGAAAGATAATTTTCACCACTTAAATCATTAAAATGCCATTTATAATTCAGAATTCAAACCTTTTTTTTTAACAACTGTTTAGGATTGACCTGGGTTTGATCCCTCTGTAATATATATATATATATATATATCAGTGGCGACTGGCGTATAGGAGCGATGGAGCGGTCGCTCCCCCTTGCTTGAAACGATAAATATTAATTTAACAGATAAAAAATATATTAATTTTAAGATATTAAATAAATATTCTTGAAATATATTTTAAAAATTCATGTGGCATATCATGATTCATGAGGCATTTTGAGTAAGCCTTCATACAGTACATAATATTCTAAACTTATAGCATAGCTTCAAACAGCGTACCCTGTTTGAATACAAATAATTGCAGCCGAATGGAGCGATAGATTTTTCGCTCAAGTAAATATAAATTATATTTTACTGTTGTAATGAAAATATAAGTACAATCGCGAATTTTTTTTATAATAACGACTTTATTTTTACTATAGTTACTTCAGTAATAATGATATAAACCATTATATGTATTTTATTGAAATTATTACTTATTTGTAATTAACTAGAATTGTTCGTCTGGCATAGCCGCATATGTTAATACAAGTATGTACTCTTGTGAGCGGCAGTTGGATTCGCGCTAGCCTATTGTGAGTCCGTGTTGTCGTACAATTTTATGAAATCGCACCCCAATACATTTATACCACGAGTCGCCACTGATATATATATATATATATATATATATATATGCGTCTCGGTGGTGTAGTGGTAAGCCCAGTGGTTGGCCCAGGGGATAAAAGATCAATCCCCTTGGTGTATGCTCTTTGCAGACGATATTGTTCTGTGCAGCAACAGGAGAGAAGTAGTAGAAAGAAAATTGGAGGAATGGAGGAGGGTTTTTGAAGACAGAGGGTTGAAATCAGCAGAAAGAAAACGGAGTACCTGAGGTTCTACGAAAATCAAGACTCAGAAATTAGTTTAGAGGGAGCGAGGTTAAAGAGTAAGTAAGTTTACGTACTTGGGATCGACAGTGGCTGAGGACGGTGAGCTGGACACAGAAATAACACACAGAGTGCAATCTGGTTGGAAAAATTGGAAGAAAGTTTCAGGGGTTTGTGTGACCGAAGAATAGGCGCAAGGGTTAAGGGAAGGTGTATAAGACTGTGGTAAGACCGGCTATGATGTACGGGGCTGAGTCTTGGGCTATAAAGAAAGATCATGAGAAAAGACTAGATGTAACGGAGATGAGAATGCTGAGATGGATGTGCGGAGTGACAAGGTTGGATAGAGTAAGGAATGAAAGGATAAGGGGCACAACAAAGGTTGGAGAAATCTCGAGGAAGATACAAGAAAGTAGACTGAAATGGTATGGACATGTGATGAGAGGGGACGAAGATTATGTGGGTAAGAGAACGATGAATATGGAGGTGCATGGCAGGAGAAAGAGAGGCAGACCGAAGCGAAGGTGGATGGAGAAGGTGAGGGACGATTTGAGGGAGAAGGGTTTGTCGGGGGAAGAAGCCCAGGACCGGGCTGTGTGGAGGAGGCTGGTCAGAAACGCCGACCCCGCATAGAGGCGGGAACGGGCGAAGAGAAAGAAGAAGGTGGTGTAGTGGTAAGCATCGCTGACTATGAATCCATCGGCCCCGGCCCGGCTTCGATTTTCGCCGGTGGCAGGCGGCGCTCAGCTCATCCAGCTGTTCATCCTTCCATACAAAAGATTGGTTGGTAGATAAATATATGTACCCTGGTAGCTTAGTGGTTAAGGCGCTGGTTCGCGGCATTCGATCTCAGGACCTTATAACTGCGAGTCTGACGCTTCCTATACGTAATTCTTTAATAAGGACGCGCGGCTGCTTTTCATTTAGGTACACTGGTATCATTTACGCTAAGTGGATTTAGATTTGGTTGGGTTAGATTAGATTAAGTTGGGTTTATGGATGTATTTATAATTTTATGATTGGATGATTTCTTTATTGGGGAATTGTGCCTCTCTCAGAATGTGGCTTCGATCCATTGGAGAGGCATTAAAAGCGGCGATGGAAGTCCTGCCGCGAATCTGATGCAAACGTTATACTTTGCCCTCATCTCCGAAACAAGTTTTATGAACAAAAATGCCATAAAAAGATAGGGAAATGCTGTAGAAGAGAAACGTTAATGCGTCTCTCTCTCTCTCTCTCTCTCTCTCTCTCTCTCTCTCTCTCTCTCTCTCTCTCTTTGCCTTTGGTATTCGTATCGTTGAAGTAATTTAAAAGATAATGAAAATAAGAGGTACAAATAGAGGTAACTACATCAAATTGGAAAGTCAAAGCTTTCAGTTTTTCTTCATTTCGATGAAAGAAGATATTCTTAAATCTTTTTAAAGCTTCTTTGTTCAAAAAATGAAGCTAATACAATTTATCCTTATATCGTCTCACTTTACTATTTTATCTTATTAACTTATTATTATTGAATAGTAAATAATGTAAATTGACTTTATCACAAAATGTGGTGTACACACACACACACACACACACACATATATATATATATATATATCAATATATATATATATAATATATTATATATATATATATATATATGTGTGTGTGTGTGTGCGTGTGTGTGTATTCTTAGAAACCTTAGTAGACTTTCACTTCGTACGAATTATTCATTCTGACGAAGATCAAACTTTTCGCCTCCACCTTGGACCTACAATTCAACGTGAATTGAACCAGGGTCCATCAAGGTAATTATCATACAACGTCCTCGCTCGGACTCGCTCTCAAGACTTCCCTATCATCTTAGCCACTATATATATATATATATAATATATATATATATATATATATATATATATATATATATATATATCCGGACACAAAAATCGTGTCCACGTCAGAAATAAGTAGACAGGATATGAAGCATGACAACATTAACATCTAAATTAGTTGCCATGGAAATGTTACATACTCGTATGTACATTGCGTCATAGCAGTCGTGGAGATTTGTGCGGAACTATTATTAGTTTATATCCATTTGAATTTTAGATACGTCCGCGCTTTCAATGTTGTTTCAGAATTGGAAAGATCGTATATACGAAACTATTGTGTAGGTTATAGGTTAGGTTACATAGGGAGCACGGAGGTAGACAGAATATTGTTAAATTGAACCGGAATTAATCGACTCATACTAACCGTATTTAATTCCAATCTTAAATCGTTTAACTGGACTAATATTCAATCTGAATTAATTCTCGATCGATCCAATTCAAGTACGTCATTATGATATCTAATATACTATTTCAGAAATGAAGCCTTATATATATATATATATATATGAAAAATTATTTCACGAAAGTGACACGTGAAAAGTATTTATGATGAATAAAACCACGAAGAAAAAGAAACACAAAGGGGTGCTCAAGCGCTTTCGTCTAATGACATCCTCAGGAACACTGGAGTGAAAGGACAGATCAAGGCAATATATAGGTTACAAAAATAAACATACATACATACACATTCACATATATATACATATATATATATACACTATATATATATATATAAATATATACATATATATAGTAAGCATAGAAAAAAATTGTGGGAGGAGCCAACATTTATATGGTCACGGAAGAATAAAGAAATAAAAATAATATAAATATAAATTGAGAAAAATTAATTACAAAATAGTGCCTTAGTGATATATATGTCACAGCCTAAATAATCATAAAGAAATAAACAGGCAAAAAAAAACCCATAAATACATATACATACATATATATATATATATACATATATACACATACATACATATATATTATATATATATAAAGACACTTTTAGCACTTTGGCCGACCTTCCATATAAATTCAAATGGCTTTTTTATGGAACAGGTCACAAAAGAATAAAGAAATAAAAATAAATATAAATATTGTAAGTGGAGTCTACAATTCAAGCTCAAGAGGGAGGATTTACAATCGATTTAATAGATGCTGCCAAATTGATATATATGTCACATTATTAAAAAATAAAAATTGAAAGATAAATTTTAAGAGAGGCACACCAATTTATAAGGGAAAAATTACCACATATGCATATTATAGTCACAAACGAATACAAAAGTACAAATAAATATAAATTGGAAAACAAAATGATCCCTAGATGATATAAAAGAACAATAAAATATATATACAACATATTTACGGTATATATACGAAATATAAACGCAATATATACAGAATATATATATAATATATATATATGCATAAGGGAAAAAAAATTACCAAATTTGTTTTTATAATTATTGTCTGAGAAAACGGTAGGTCGCAAAAGAATATATCGGAAAAAAACAAACAATTTGTCCTACGTACACTTTTACTCTGGACATGACACCCCTATTAAAAAGGCCATATTTTCCTCAATGTTTCTCCGCGCTCTTAGGATCGCCAGTCCTGAATACATCGATGCCGAATTGGAAAATATCAACGGTATTGGAAGTGAGTTGTGTTACCCTTCTGCGTTCATGGAATCTTGTCTTAATAAGGCTAAACGAACCTTCTATCGTGTGAATAATAACACTCGCACCTTGTCAAAGAATATTTTAGTACTTCCATTTTTCCCGGGCTTCTTAGGCATTGCTAATGTACTTAAACTTTTGGATATCAGTGTAGTTTTTTCATATAACAATATTGTGAAAAACATCATAGTAAAAAATAGCCCTACCAATAATTTAGGCATTATCTATAAAATTGGGTGTAAGCAATGTGATTCCTTTTACATAGGTCAGACGGGAAAGGATTTGCAAACGCGTGTAAAACAGCATCAATATTCCGTTAGAACGGGACAGTTGTCCAGTGCCCTTTTTGTCCATTTGTCAGAGTTATCCCATTGTATTGATTGGAATAATGTTTCAGTTTTGTTTCACTCTAGCAACATTGTTAATAGAAATATTCTTGAGTCGGCTATAATTCAACTTACAAATAACCTTAACATGAGTAAAGGTCTGTTTCAACTTGATCCCGTTGCTCTGAATTCCTTCAGAATGGATTTAAACAAAAAGGGCAGGTTGTTAAATCTTTGGTAAAAAATTTGTTTTGTCTGTTGTTTCCCTTACAATTTTATTTTTCAATTTTTGCTGTATGAGTGTATGTGTATGTATGTGTATGTGTATGTGCGTATGTGTGTGGTCATTGCAGTTAAATGTGTTTGTATGTATATGTGTGTATATGTATGTATGTATGTGTGTATATGTATGTATGTATGTATGTATGCAGTTAAATATATATATATATATATGATATGTGTATGTACCTTACCTTACCTTACAACCTCACAAAGGTTCTGCGGGATGATTTCTCATTTCGTGAAGGTCAAGCTTGTATATATATATTATAATGTATATGTGTGTGTGTGTGTGTGTTTGTATATATGTGTATATGTATATATATATTTGGTATGCGGGTATATATGTGTACGTGTATTATTTGTAATTTTTTCAAGTTATATTTATTTTTATTTCTTTATTCTTTTGCGACCTACCGTTTTCTCAGACAATAATTATAAAAACAAATTTGGTAATTTTTTTTTCCCTTATGCATATATATATATATATATATATATTCTGTATATATTGCGTTTATATTTCGTATATATACCGTAAATATGTTGTATATATATTTTATTGTTCTTTATATATCATCTAGGGATCATTTTGTTTTCCAATTTATATTTATTTGTACTTTTGTATTCGTTTGTGACTATAATATGCATATGTGGTAATTTTTCCCTTATAAATTGGTGTGCCTCTCTTAAAATTTATCTTTCAATTTTTATTTTTTAATAATGTGACATATATATCAATTTGGCAGCATCTATTAAATCGATTGTAAATCCTCCCTCTTGAGCTTGAATTGGTAGACTCCACTTACAATATTTATATTTATTTTTATTTCTTTATTCTTTTGTGACCTGTTCCATAAAAAAGCCATTTGAATTTATATGGAAGGTCGGCCAAAGTGCTAAAAGTGTCTTTATATATATATATATATATATGATGTATGTGTATATATATGTATATATATATATATATATGTATGTATATGTATTTATGGGTTTTTTTATTTGCCTGTTTATTTCTTTATGATTATTTAGGCTGTGACATATATATCACTAAGGCACTATTTTGTAATTAATTTTTTCTCAATTTATATTATATTATTTTTATTTCTTTATTCTTCCGTGACCATATAAATGTTGGCTCCTCCCACAATTTTTTTTCTATGCTTACTATATATATGTATATATTTATTATATATATATATATGTATATATATATATATGTATATATATGTGAATGTGTATGTATGTATGTTTATTTTGTAACCTATATATTGCCTTGATCTGTCCTTTCACTCCAGTGTTCCTGAGGATGTCATTAGACGAAAGCGCTTGAGCACCCCTTTGTGTTTCTTTTTCCTTCGTGGTTTTATTCATCATATATATATATATATATATATATATATACAGCAAAACCCCGATTAGCACGGTTAATTCGTTCTGTGAAAACGCCGTGCTATTCGAAACCGTGCTAATCGAACATAGTAATACATAGGAAATGCAGTAATTGGTTCCAGGACTTTCAAAATTTTTGCTGACTTTTTAAAAAGCATTTTTTTTACCAGTATTTCAACCTAATATAATAGTAAAGGATAGTCAAAATGTGTTCACTAATCAACAGTTTATTAGAAACGAAACATTATAGTAGGTACTGTACATAAAAAAGAGTGAAAAATATTCTATACAGCATGCATCTGCCTGTAGCAGCAAAAACTGTTTTCCAAGTTTCGGCGAACTTGCATGCTTCGCTCTATGTTAGGGTCGATATCCATTATCAGTTGCTTGAACTTTTCGAATTCGCGAAACATCGTATCAAATTCTTTTAGTCATTTCCTTCATCTGTTGTTCACACTACACACAAACAGAAGGCTTACAATGATACCACATTTAGCATGACGCAATATAGTACGTAATTTGACGTTTAAAAACGTTTAAAAACGTTTGAGAACACAGCAGAAGACAGCGACTTTGCGCGTGACATTTGAAAATATTACCGTGCTAATCGAAGTTTGATCCCGTGTTATTCAGGATTTGGTGTCAATTATAAACCGTGTTAATTCGAAAACCGTGCTAATCGAAACCGTGCTAATCGGGGTTTTACTGTATATATATATATATATTATATATATATATATAACAGTTTTTTGCGCACACCGACAGGTCGCTACAATTGGTGTAGAACAATGCGGTTTTCACCATTCCATGCGTCTTTTTTATTGTGCAGTGCCCATGCTAAAAAAAATTCCCTAACATATTTCTTTCCCCCCCCTCCCCCCTTTTAGGGGTACAGTTCTTCCCATGCCTGTACACGCATTTTTTAAATTTTTCATTTTTAATCATAATTTTGGCACAAAATAAGTCAATATTTACTAAACATTTAATATCATTCGATTCACAAAAGATTTTTCGATTCACAAAAGGTTTCTTTATCGATTCAATACAAAAAATTACATAATTAAACGGGCAATTTAAATAAACACGAGTTTAAAGTTAAACGAGCCACACTCGAAATTATTTACCGTGACTTTTGTGCGTTTTATTACTGTGGCTTTGGACAAATAATTTTACGTATATACAAACAATTTGATAGGATATTGATTTATCATTCTATTTTTTAGTTGTCATAGAAATACGTTAATTAAGTTATCTGATTAGATGCGCTTTTATAGTTGAAGATCATTTTTAGAAAATTATTTATTTTCCCCACTTTAAAATATTACAAAATTTCTATTAGGTATCCTAATATCATTATACCTGTCGCTGTAAGTAAGAAAATAGCAATTATTTTCCATTTTATGAAAATTTCAGACCTCGGCCTACAAAACCAATTTTCCCCTTTTCTTTATCAAAAATTGTTGATTTTCGGAAGTCTTTCGGTTATAAATTTGTACCAATCTATTGTTTATCTATAATAATAATAATAACAATAATAATAAAAAGACGTGTGTTTGTGTGTGTGTGTGTGTGTGTGTGTGTTCCAGCCATCAGCCATAACTCCAAAATGGAAGCAGTTACAAACATGAAACTTCACACACATATTGATTAGGTCCCGAGGTTGTGCACGTGGGTGTTAATAAATTAAATAATTAATTTTAAAACATTAAATGACGTCATCAAGATCATTACGAAACCTATGGTAAAATTATTGAATACCCGGTTAGGTTCATTGAATGCCAGGTTAGGTCATCTGTACGCCCTTGACGATTGGTTAGGTTAAGTCGTGATATTTTCGTTGGCTTTAACGAAAATATCATGACAACCTAACCAATCGTCAAGGGTGTAAAATTAACGTACCCGGGCATTCAATTAATCTAATCGGGCATTCAGTTGACCTAACCGGCCATTTAATTAACCTAATCGGGCATCATTACTATTATAATTTAGCAAAAATGTGTCTGCCTGTCTGACGGCAGAAAAAACTTTTATGTTTCTGAACCGATTTCGACCAAACTTCGTATGGTGGATGGGGGTGATGAGTAATGAACGAAAATATGTGTGTGACCAGCCCCCCCACCACCACCACCAATTACTGGGCCCGAGGGCCCCCAGCACCGCGATAAAACTATAGAAAAGAACGCAGCAATGAAAATCTTGAGCTTCACATTGTGTCAATATTTGTGAAGCTTAAGATTTTCATGACTATAGTTTTATTGACCAAATAATTGAACCCCCAGTAATTAGGGGCCTGCGACCCCCCCAATTACTGTCGGTTTCAATTATTTGGTCAATAAAACTATAGAAAAGAATGCAGTCATGAAAATCTTGAGTTTCACATCCGAGTTCATCGTATCAAGATTTGTGAAGTTTTATAAGATTTTCATGGCTGCGTTCTTTTCTGTAGTTTTATTGACCGAATAATTGGTTCGCCAGTAATTGGAGGGCCACAGGCACCCCAATTACTGAGGCCCAAGGTGAGAGGAATGGGAACGATATCCAGATAAAGGGCTATTGATGTTCAAAATAAAATAAGCCGTAGGCCCACAATTCGGTTTGGGTCGAAGGTCCAAGCACCGCAGATCTAGCAATTCGGCGCGTAGCGCCGATCTTTTGCTAGTAGCAATTCTATTTTATCTTCCCTAAAATATCCTCCCGATCTCTCGAACTTACGGTTTCCGAAATCTATCTTTATGCAGGAAGGAGGGCCAAGGGCGAATACCCGCTAAAACGGCCCCCATCGCGGGAAAAGAAGAGAGCCAAAATCAAGGTCCAGGGTTTTCGAGATGCCTGGATACTCTGCATTTGAAAGATTGGAGGTCATAGACGGGGGGAAAGATGGATTGAGGAAGATTGTTCCAGAGATGACCGGTTGAGTAGATGAAAGATTGAAAATACAAATTAACCTTTGCGTTAGAGAGTTGGACAGAAAAGGGATGAAAATGTATGGAAAGTCCGGTACTGCAAGCTCTCCTTAAAGGAGGAGGCACGCAGTTAGAGAGTTCAGAAGATCAATGTCCGTTATAATAGCGATAGTAAAGAGACAAAGTAAGAGGCGAGGAAATGATGATACGAAAAGCCTATGATTACAACCAGTCAAGTTGGGCTGTGTGGGTTGATCCACACCACACGTGAGAAACGTACATCATACAGGGGCGGGCGGACAAAACCCTTATACAGAGACAGCAACTACGCTTGTTTAAAGGGTCGTACTAGAAATAAGACACGAAATTAATGTCTGCGTAACGCCATCATTTCTTTCATTATCATATAAATTTAATTAATATAACCTACGTATATGCATTACCACTATAATATGTGCGTGGTCTCGAAATGATTTTGTATACCTTTTCTTAAAGTAGACGATATTTCTCCAGATTTTGTATACATAGAGAATAAAAGGTATCTTTTCCGAAATGGAAATGCCTTACCATATTCCAAATGACAGCGAACATTTGTGCGTCACGCCATCGGTGAGTGACCTTGAAAATGTAAAACGACATAGAATGTATAATAAAGCGGAATGTACCTCAGAAACTACATATTCTGATTATTGAATCCTTTGCTGAAATTCCTCCTTATAGTATACTGCAAGACAAATTATGTAATGCTTCACTAAATCATTCGAATGATAGAGAAGCGATGATTTAGTGAGCGTTATATATTAACTTATAGGATTAACAATACCAAGGATAACCCTCTCAGTACGATTAACAATACCAAGGATAACCCTCTCAGTACGATTAACAATACTAAGGATAACCCTCTCACCCCCCTCACCCTAATTTTATAGATAAAAAACCATCGCCATTATCAGATTAATAAAAGATTAATCAAGATTAAAAAATGATAAAAATGGAAGCCAAAGATTAAAAAATGATAAAAATGGCAGCCAGAGATTAAAATAAAGTTAAATATTTCCGCTCTAACTATTTATAAGTAAGTAAATAGAGAAAAGTCTTTTCACTCCCGAAATAATCTGATAATCCAAAAATATTTGACACCCAAAAAGGTAAATAATTTTGAAAGTTCAGGTAAAGAATCGTATGAACAATATAAAAATTCCTTTCGTAATCGTGGATGATTAACGTCGGATAGAAAAATTGATCCATATATCCGAATTTTACCGATCCAGATAACCGGCAAAATGATAATGAATAAAATAGCGTTTGGATGGAGAAAATGAAAAGTGAGTCATATATGCGGCTGATCCTTATAATCGTTAGCCTTAAAGAGACTTTTCTATATATATATATATATATATACAGGGTGTCCCATAAGTCCGGTCTTATAGGAAAATTTATTTAAGTTAAATTTACAAAAGTAATACATTAGAACTAAAACAAATGTTCAAATTGATGTCTTGTTTTCAGACCTTTTTTCTGTTGCAGGTAGAATAACACGCAATGGCATGGCTAATATGAAAGTGAGTTACACTCCTGAGGAAAAGGCGGAGGCCTTTTCCTATAAAGTGTAACTCTCTCCTCTCTCTCTCTCTCTCTCTCTCTCTCTCTCCTCTCTCTCTCTCTCTATATATATATATATATATATATATATATAAATAAATAAATATACTGTATATATGAATAAAACGTATACAGTGTTTGAAGTTAATACAAAATTTCATTTAGCTAGTTCAAATGAAATACAGAAAATAGCTTTTATTTTTTATTTAGCTAGTTTTCGCCAAACTTTTCAGTCTTTCGCTTTTATCTGATGGAAGATTGCTTTCAAAGCTATTAGACAGCACTCTTTTTTAATTATGGGGAATTTGCAACCTCTCACCCTTACTCGATATATATATATATATATATATATATGCAAATAACTGCAATGACCGCGCAGTATATAAATGAATAGAAACGACATAAGTATTAAGGAACGTTTCTGCACACGAGGAGGAGAGATAACGAAATAATGAAAAATGAGGCGAACCGCCTGGGAATCGAACCCAGGGCCTTCCAATTGCCGGTCGGACGCTCTACCATTATGCTACGGACCTCACTCAATCACAAATCGAAATTCTCCCAAATAGGGCAGAAACCAATGCCCTACAGAGAGCACCCTCGCAAATCGTGAATATGCGCAAATAACTGCAATGACCGCGCAGTATATAAATGAATAGAAACGACATAAGTATTAAGGAACGTTTCTGCACACGAGGAGGAGAGATAACGAAATAATGAAAAATGAGGCGAACCGCCTGGGAATCGAACCAGGGCCTTCCAATTGCCGGTCGGACGCTCTACCATTATGCTACGGACCTCACTCAATCACAAATCGAAATTCTCCCAAATAGGGCAGAAACCAATGCCCACAGAGAGCACCCTCGCAAATCGTGAATATGCGCAAATAACTGCAATGACCGCGCAGTATATAAATGAATTTTTCATTATTTCGTTATCTCTCCTCCTCGTGTGCAGAAACGTTCCTTAATACTTATGTCGTTTCTATTCATATATATATATATATATATATATATATATATATATATATATATTCAGTGACAGGGAACTGAAAAAATATCGGTTCGTTTCCCGATTTCAGTTTCTATCGAAATGAAATATCACTTCGGATTTCGATTTCAGTTTTAGATTTTTTTATATCAGCTTTATTTCGATATTATGGCTACTCAAATAATTATGATAGTACTCATATAGGCCTTAGGAAGGACTTCCTTTACAGATTAAATGTGAATAGCATAGTGTATGGATTGGCTACTTCTTGTCAGTAAAAATTGTTCCTATACGATTCTCTCTCTCTCTCTCTCTCTCTCTCTCTCTCTCTCTCTCTCTCTCTCTTCGTTGGCCTCCGGGATAGCGTAGGTGAAATGGAGTTAGAGGTCGGCGGCGATGTTGAGGGAGTGTGGAGTGCATTCCGGGGCCAGTTTATGGTGCTGCAGTCTGCTGCCATACTCTCAAACCTGGTCATCCCTGCTTCAGCGCAGCCTAAGTGGTTCAGTCGGGACATCACTTCGGCTATCCGAAATAGGAAAGCTGCGTATGGGAGGGCGAAGGCCAATCGTTCCCATGAAAACACTGAAACGTATGTCCGCCTGTGCAGGGAAGTGAAGGCGAAGGTTAGGCTAGCCAAACGTAACGAAGAACTCCGGGTGGCAAGCCTCTGCAAGGGGAACCCGAAGGAGTTCTTCAGTTATGTTAATAGTAGAAAGCCCATTAGAAGCATGATAAGCCCGTTAAAAGACCCCAGTGTTGCGCTGGGGACCTCCGACGCGGACATCGCTAATGTGCTGAATGAGTACTTTGCTGGAGTGTTCACCAGGGAGGACACCCGCTTCATCCCCGAGCCAGACGTCAGGCACGAAGGTGCTGGCCTGGATAGTGTTCGGTGTACCGCGACAGTCGTTGCCGATAGAGTAGACAAACTGAGCGCGTTTAAGGCTCCTGGGCCAGACCAGTTCCTCCCCAGAGTCTTACGGGAAATGCGCGACCAGGTGGACTGGACTGGAAGGGAAGCCAACGTGACCCCTCTCTTCAAGAAAGGGGATCACGAAAGTCCAGGGATTGATTTCACCAACCTGCTCGAGTTTTTCCACGTCATGTGGGGTGAGTATGATAAGAGCAGGGCGATTGATATACTTTATCTCAACTTTGAGAAAGCCTTTGATAAGGTACCTCACCGCCAGCTTAATGGCCAAAGTCCGCGGGCTGGGTATCGGTGGGGAAGTAGGTAGGTGGATTGAAAACTGGCTGAAGAATAGGCGACAGAGGGTTGTAATTAAAGGGGTTAGTTCGGGTTAGGCCTCGGTCACTAGTGGGGTTCCTCAGGGTTCCGTTTTGGGGCCACTGTTGTTTATCATTTACATAAATGATATCGACGGTGACATCGTCAGTAGGATCACAAAATTCGCTGATGACACGAAGCTTGGGGCCAATGTTGGGACGCCCGAAGCGATCGAGCAACTGCGTGCGGACCTACGTGTGATAGTAAAGTGGTCCGAAAAATGGCAAATGCCGTTTAACTTTGGTGAATGCAAATGCCGTTTAACTTGGGTAAATGCAGTCATGCACATTGGCTACGCCAATCCCAAGTCGGACTAATCCATGTTGGGGAGTAATATCGAGGCCACTGATTTGAAAAAGGACTTGGGTGTGCTAATTAGCAGCGACCTTAAATTTACCAAACAGTGCGTAGAGGTGTGAAAAAAAAGCCCAGAAGCTGTTGGGTTATATGAGGAGGCAATTTCAGTTTCGGAACAAGGAGATTGTGCTCTCTCTGTACAATTCTCTGGTTCGGCCGCACCTGGAGTATGCTGTGCAGTTCTGGTCGCACACCCTCAGGAAATATATTGAGAGGCTGGAGCGAGTGCAGGCGAGGGCCACAAAGTTAATCTCTTCCATTAGGCATATGGGCTACAATCGACGCTTACGCGCCCTGAATTTGTTTTCGCTGGAAACTCGGAGGCTGCGCGGTCACCTCATCGAGGTTTTCAAGCTCTTACACGGGTTCAACGATGTCGATTTTAGAAGATGTTTAGTTTAAATGATAACTCAACTCGCAGCAATGGTTGGAAGTTGGATTTGAAACGGGTTAGCACTAATGTGTGTGGGAATTACTTTACCTTTAAGATCTGTGACACGTGGAACAGGCTACCTTCAGAAGTTTGGAACAGTTCCTCTGTGGATCAGTTCAAGAAAAGGTTAGACCGAATCTTGCACATTATTTGAGGGTGTATGAATTTTTCCCTGGCACCCGTTGCCATTGGTACCTCCTTGGTTATGGGCCGCAAGGCCTTTTGAGGTACTTCTCTCTCTCTCTCTCTCTCTCTCTCTCTCTCTCTCTCTCTCTCTCTCTCTCTCTCTCACCTTCCTTTGTTGTGAATTACACGCGTTTATCGAGTCTCCTGTGCCAGTGATTTTGATAACGTGTTTTTCAGTGAAAGTAACTCTCTAGTAAAGTGATATATTTACATTAGTGTTTGATGCCTTCATATCTAACTTAACATATTTAATTTACCTTGCTTTAGTATTTAATTATAACTAAATTAACTTTATTTATTGAAAGAAGTTATAATGAAGGTAACCAGCGTGGTGCCATGAAGCTTTCCTTGCTGTGTCTTGAGAAATATTTCGCAGTGTTAATCCTTTGGAGGCGGTAAGCCAGACAGCGTTTAAAGCAGTTAAAGTAGAAAGTGGTTCCATAAGGCTGTTTCTGCCTTTGCCTTGAAGATTGTATTCGAGGTGTTAATCCCTTCCGAGGTACATTAAGCTACTAAGTATTGTCCTTGACCAAAAATTTGAGGTTGTAGCAATTACCGAATCCTGGTTAAATACAGAGTAGAGATTTTCTCGGAGAATATCATATTTCTGGTTATGAGATGTTTAACAATGATAGAAAAGAAAGAAGGGGTGGTAGTACAGTCACACTTAAAACCTATAATTAAAATAAAATGCATGGCATGGATTAGGTGAGGTTAAGTTGCGTTCCTGCCGTTTCTATTTCTTTTTTTATCTTCCTTCTCTTGGGTGGCTGGGTGCGTGTGAAGGGTGAGGGCATGGTGTGGAAAATCTTGATTTCCTCTTTCAATTCCCGTTTCAACCCCTTTCCTGTATAAGAATTTTTTAAGATGGCTTTGCGCGTACATGGGAGTAGACATAGAGAGTTTGTTTAATCCTTTTGAGATTAACTTGAAGCGGGCCACGGGGTCTTCATTGGCCCGATACCCAGGTAAATAGAGATGTATATATTTTGTATAAAATCAAAACAGATGTTCGAGGCTTTTGTGACGATACCAAGTAGTTGATGTACGATTAGCACAAATATTGTATATTATTATGCTAGTTTATACAACCATGGTGTCTAGTGTACGATTTCTGTGTGTGCATAACGTAAATGTCGAGCTAGTTTATATATTCTGCTCTTTCCTGTAAAATTTCCTTGGCTACTTTTCCAGGGTCAAGGTATTTTTCTTCAACCTTTTTCTGTACCCACCTCTGCAGGGAGGGAGCGGAGGGTGGGGACAGAGCCTTATGCTTTTTTAGCCATTTTTTTGCTACTGCTAGAATAATCAAAAAATACACTACAGGGTGTCTATAAAGTCGCGCATCATAGGAAAATACATTTATTTTGTTTGTTTATTTATTTTTTATTTGTTCAAAATGATTCCCACAATCTCAAAACATGTTTGTAAATTAAAAAGCAGGTTTCTTTGAATGTTCATTAACATATTTGGCCTGATGGAGACATAAATAAATAGACGTTGCTTATGTTCCTATGATGCGTGACTTTGGACACCCTGTAGTTTAATTCCGAGTGCCGAATGGACCGAAAGGTCTTTGAGGCAACCTCTTGTACTTGTAACTCCTTGTAACTCTCACCTCAAACGTTACAAAGTTGTAATAAAAAACAAAAGCATCGTTCAGAGTATTTATTTGCTCAGTAACTTGCAGTCAATTAACTCAGTAAAAAATATTTAGACCTTTAACAAAATACAAATGAATACATGTTGCTATTTTTTCTTAAATATGAGTATGAAGCAAAGATTTGAAAATCTTGACATGACCTGCATAGTCCTATAAAAGTAGCCAGTTGTTAAAATGATAAAAATGACCGGTCGTCTGATAGTCATAAAAAAGAATTCTTTAGTGTATAAGGATCCGCGTTAATCCTTTACTTTACCACGTGATGCCATATCTTTCATTTGAGGCTTATCATCACTTAAAGCTTGTATAGGGAGGAATTTCCTGTCGGTTGGCCTTAAACCTATTCAAAAATTTCATGGTTGAAACGTTTTAAAAATATTTTGTTTTCCTTTGCTTATTCTCTAACTCACTCTTCTTCTACAGTATTTTATATGTTGTGCTGTTGGGAATAAAATTTGTAGGTCGTAAATAAAACTGAAATAAGAACTTCTTTTTTTTATTTCGATGACGTTTTTCAGTTTTTCATTTTATCTTATTTCAGTTTCGATTTTAGTTTTTTGATATTTTTTTCGATTTCGTGTTTTTTTTTTAATTTCAGTTTTTCTAATAATTTCTGTTTTATGGGTTTATCGATTCCCCATCCCTGAGATATATGTTGTTTGTCAAAAGTTTCTAAATTTTGTAAATTTGCTTAGTTTGTTGTACTTTCTCAATCTCTGAATTAAGAAGAATTCAAACAAAGTCGAAGGAATCCAGAAGGGTTGTTTTTCTTCACTCGAAAATTGGAGTAGTTTTCAGTAAATTTGAATAATTTTGTACTTCTCCTTCGAGTCATATGGACTCAGATGTTACGTTAAAATTACTACATTGCTCCAGTTAGTAGTTCCGATATGACATCCTCAGTGGAATATGTTCAGTAGAAATTGCCTCACAGTGGGGTTAAATTTGTGTGTTTTGCGTGGGACACAATTAACGTTAATAAGGTAAATGTAAATTTCGTTAACAGCGTTTGTCAATTATATTAAACAGAATTTAGCCTTGGTGTGTTAAAAATGAGGTAGTGTTTGCGTTATTACTATACAGTTGTAGTTTCCAGTGTGTAGTTCACTCGAATTATTGTTGAGTACAATTAATTTTTTTTTTTTTTTTGGTGGTGATGGTTGCCGGGGGGGGGGGGGGGGGGTAGTTTAAAAGTCAAATTGCAATTTGAAGTAAAAAAAAGTACAAGAATAAAATTTTTATTGGCAAATTCAGCTCCATTCAAAATCGTCATTATTTTTACTTAATTGGCATGGTACTCGCTACATTTTTCCCCTTCGTAGTTAATATATTCCCATTTCTCCCCTTCCCCACCCCACCAAAAGGACACGCGCAAACACATAAGTTAAACAGAAGTTTTTAATTAATGAAATTAATTTTTTTTATATATCGAAATTTGTGTCGAACTTTTTATCTTATGAGAAGCGTGTTTATTATTCGCACATCAAATATTGATTTCTACACATTTCGTCCATGGGAAATTTCATCGACTTTCTGCATAACAACGTAACAACCTATAACCTATACCAAACTTGGGCCTAACCTTACCTAACGAAATCGAGACCCCACAAAACACCTGTCAATAGAATGTCTTGTCAACGACGTGTCACACGACTGATCATATCTTGGCCCTCATACATATATATATATATATATATATATGTTGTACTCTAAACAGATTCAAACTCATTTCTCTACGATACCCACTCGCTTAATGTTGTATTTTCAGGTTGTTTAACCTCTTTCTTAACTGCAAAGGTCATGTGACGGAGGAGACCTATACAGCTTTACGTGGGATCCTAACCATTTAAGGGTCTCTTCATTATCTGAATGCGGAGGACGGTCTCCCATACAATTACTAAACATACCCAGCGTTGCTTAACTTCGCTGATCTAACGGGAAGAGATATTTGAACGAGGCTACGACATAGCTCATATTCATTTCATGCGTAAATCGTTGTTCTGATAACACTAAACAAATTCCAGATACATTTGACAAATCGAGTATTTTTCGTTTGCTTTACAAGTTTACTTTAATTTTGTTACGAGATGAAAAGGTTATTAGTCCAGTTTTTATTGATTTAAGGATCAAAATAACGCAGATGCCACAATAGCTTCGCTCGAAAGACTGGAAAAAGTGATTGTTGAATGACGCAGGATCGATATCTTTATGCTGTGTTGATACAGGAAGAGAATGATTACCTCGAAAATCGGAACTGTAAATACAGTTTGGAGTTGTCGTATTGAAAATGTTTAAAAAGCAAAAGTATCGTACATTCACTCAGTTCAAGTATTTCTACAAAAGTAATTTTGTTTATCTTCTTATAGAAGTGATGGTACTGCTTTTATTGTTAAAAGAATAATACAGTATACAGACGCGAGCAAACTTCCTACATATCAGAGGATTAACAGTAGTAAATAGACACCTTCGGTTTTTCTATAGTTTTCGATTTGATAATAAAGTTAATAAATAATAACGGATTTATTGAATAAATTATTTAGAATGGTGTTCCTTTCCCCTTTTTATTATGTTGAAGCTGACACACATTCTGGCATTCCATTAACGAGCTTTGCCATTTGTTCTTGAGAACAATCATTGTGTGTCTATTTATTTTTGTCAACACTCTGTACTCTCTCTGTATAAATTATGTTTGATAGTTAAGCGGTTGGTTAATTTAGTTAATTAGCAACAAACAAACATAATAGTTACACCGTTGGGTATAACAAATATTTAACTAATTTTACCCTATCAATTAAGGATCTATACCCATCGGAGCTACATGACCAAAAAAACCGTCACTCTTAAAAAACTAATTTAATCTAACCTAGCGTTGCCTAACCTATGCTAACGGAACCTAATCTAATCTCAACCACAATTTACTCGTTGATGGAATGTCGAGTCGATCAGATGTCATGATCCCATCAATGAATGCACGAGGAAGAAAATTGAAATTCCAACCCAGTTAATTGGTCAGTATAATCGAGGCCCTCTTAGGAAGAAGTGGCAAAGCCACAAAAGTAAAAAAAATGCCAAAAAACGCAGTTAAAAGTTGTACCAATTTGAAAGTTTTTATAACTTTTGAACTTTTGAAGTTTCGACGAAATACTCGTATCTTTAAAAGTTGTCACTTTCAGATTGGTACAACTTTTAACTGCGTTTTTCTGGCATTTTTTACTTTTGTCGTTTAGCCACTTCTTCCAAGGAGGGCCTCAATTAAAGTTAATTCCAAAGACTGGAATTTACAATTGTTTGTCTCAACTTTCACTCAATTGTTAAAAAAGGGAAAATTTTCTATCTGACGTACTTTAAAATTAATTTTCGAGATATATATATATATAAACGTAAAGAACGACGCTTGTATAGGAGAATATTCCGCGCAAGATGAGAGAGAGAGAACGAACATGAAAAATGAGGTAACCACCCGGGAATCGAACCCGGGATCTTCCGATTGCCGGTCAGATATGATAACCATTACACCATGGGCCTCACTCAAACAAATGCCGTAATTCTTCTACATACGCGCAGAAACCAATGCCCCAAGGGGGCACCTCCCGCATGCCGTACATTATATACATTACGGCATTTGTTTGAGTGAGGCCCATGGTGTAATGGTTATCATATCTGACCGGCAATCGGAAGATCCCGGGATCGATTCCCGGGTGGTTACCTCATTTTTTCATTTGTTTCGTCTCTCTCTCATCTTGCGCGGTATATTCTCCTATACAAGCGTCGTTCTTTACGTTAATTATACTGCGTGTTTGCAGTTTATATATATATATAAACCTACACGGAAAAAGAAAATGATTCCAAGGCCTTCCGTGTATTCAAAAGTACACCTCGTCAGGAAATGATGCTTCCCTGACGAGGTACTTCTGAAAAGTACACGAAAGGCCTTAAAATCATTTTTCTTTTTCCTTGTGGATTACAGCGTCATTCGTTCCACGTTTTTAATTGTGAAATTCATCACACACACACACACACACACACACACACACACACACACACACACACACAGGTATATGTTGATTATAGATTAAATCTTAGACAAACGTAAAGATTTACTGCTCCACAAAGCATCGCTCCGCCCATACACCCATATATATAGGTGGTTCATCCCCGCTGGAAGTAACTCCGTTTTGATTTATCATAATACAGCGAATAGTTCAACTCATAATTCTATCACGTGCGATTTTTGTTAGTTTGCATTGCAAACATACACGATCATTTAGGTTTGGGGTGCATAATTTATGAGGAGCAAGATGCACCGCAAGTTTTGTATTTCCTCCTTGAGGCAATATAAATGCCTCCGTTCTAATCACAAATACATTCATATCGCCTCTGGGCCCTGGCTCGCTTTACACAAATTCAAACAAGAACTCGGAATACCTACATTTTCAAACGTGTTTTTGGAGGCCTGTACAATGTACATTGTTTGCGCGTTTCAAAAGATATTATATTTAATTACACGTAATATCAAAATTTAATAAACAACAAAAGGCTGCATAATTATCGTATTTCCTTCAAGTTAAATAGTAATTAATTATTTTTTCAGAATGTTAATTCTTAAATTATATTTGATCACGGCAATTAATATATGGCAACTCTTTTAAGGAGTTGCTATATATTAATTAATGTTTAGTTTTTAATCTTGTAATCACTTGAATTCGCAATAAACAATATAAATTTAGCTTATTTTGCTATAAGAATATTAAGATAAAAATGCCAACTAGAAATAATAGTTTATTATAATATTAACTATTCACGTGACGTCCAGAAATTTGGGCAAATTTAAATTTTGAAAGGAAAAATTGGACAAGAATATTTGGATCACCTGAAGATCAGGACTCCCAGCCTCAATTACCAAATGATATTTTCGTTAAAACTAACGAAAATATCACGACTTAACTTAATCAATCGTCAAGGGCGTACAGTTGACCTAACGGGCATTCAATTTAATTTATTATTATATTTGGTACTGTAAAGCAAAAAACAAGAATAAAAGGGTGTCAGGAAATGATTGCCCCCCCCCCTGTACAGAAGAAACTGAAAGGAATAAAAAAAACAGACAAAACCACGCGAAAGAGCGTTTAATTTTGAATGAAAAACACTTGTTTTAATATCGGGTGTTGCCCCCATTTGCAGCTCTGACGGCCATTAATCGACGGGGTATGATCCCAGAAGTGTCTCAAAGAGATCGGTATCATGACTCATTTCTTCAAGGACTTCGTTGATCTTTGCAGTCATAATTTCTGTTGAATACCGATTCTGAATGGGTTGTTCCAGCATTAAGGACTCCACCCGATCCTTCATGATGGATCCGACATGTTCACAGACATTAAGATCGGGAGAATTGCCAGGCCATTCATTATTTCCGAAAAAATCAATGTTATTGTCCTTAAGCAGTTGTTGAGTCGCAAGTGCTTTCATACAGGGGGCTTTGTCGTGAAGAAAGGTTGCCTGTTCAACATCCAAAACACACTCGGGGTCTTTCAAAAAACGGAATTACATGTTGGGCTAAAATTACATTTCGAAAATAAGGCCCATCCCAACTGGTTCCTCTTGGTTTGATAACCCAGATGAGCTTCCGAATAGAGAACATAATGAAAACACCCACACATGCTGGATTTTTTACTATTTCTCGATACTTCTGGTCGTCTGGGACTTCATCAGGAGTTGTTGCCCAAACCCGATCATTCTGAAAATTTGGTTTTCTGGAGACATAAACGAAGAATTCATCGCTGACAACCAAGTGAAGGAAATCGTCTTCCGTCCATTCCTCAAGATAATCACAAAACCATAGCCGATCTTCAATATTAAGATCACTCTTCCGTGGCTTAGCTATTTCATGCCAAGCACTCAAGCCTTGGCGAACTCGAAATTGATGCACAAGTTGCCGATTGACTATCTTACCACGACGGATAAGTATCTCTTTCGCTACCTCAGAGCAGCTCTTCTTCGGCGCCGTGATGCAGCAAGCACAATGTCTTTCGATTCTTGAGATAATTTCTCCGGTCTTCCTCCTCGAAATTCTGTTTCACAATCTTCAGGATTCTTATTCCAATTCCTTTTGACAAAGTCTTCTGATCTTTTTAATCTCTCAGCCACCCAGTGTCGAGTTATGAAAGTTGCACCAGCTTCCTTTGCTTCACGAAATGTGACAGCTCGAATGCGGTCAAGAACTCGCTTTTTCTCTGAATCGTTCAAAATAGATGATGCCATGGTTTCTGTGGGGAAAAAAATGGTAAGAATTAAAATCACAGGAATAGAATATAATGGTTTTTATTCAGATTTTAACGTTCTTTCAAGTGGTCTCGCCGGTTTTTATCTATCTCTTCTAGTTTTTGCTCTACAGGGGGGGGCAATCATTTCCTGACACCCGTACATGGGGTGATCCGAATTTTTCTCTAAATGTTGTAGAGAAATATTTTAATGTATTTGTATCGTCGAACATATTTTTATTATTATTCTTTGTAAATGTAAGTTCAGTATAATTAGGTTGAATTACTAGTAGTTTAGTTAAGGTCAAGTTAGCTAAAGTTAGGTTAAATTAAGTTGCATTAGACCAAATTTGGTTAGGTTAAATTAGATGGTGTGGTACTATCACTTTGTTTCAGACTTTTTATTAGTGTGGATCCAAACGTTTTTGTTGACAATTTTTTATTCGGAAAGAAATTTATCGACGATTTGAGGATATTTTACCGTCGTCAAAAGTTTTGTTGTTTGGAATTGTCTCGGGGACAGTTTTTTTTTTTTTTAATACAAAATTCTCGACTAAAAATATGTTTGCGCTTCTCCTAACGAACAAGCTGGAAAATAAAACTATCTAACCTAATCTAGCTTAGTGTAAGCTAACGGGTATAAGCTGTCCTAAATTCATTATATGTATCTTTTATTTGCAAAGCTAAATATTACACCTTTCTTAACCAATAAAAATTGGAATAATCACACACACACACACACACACACACACCTATATATATGTGCGTTTGTGTGTTGTTCACGAAGAGAACCTTATGGTGTGTATGGAATGAGGTATAGTTATTACGAGAAATTACCCGTGACGATCATCTGTTGTAGATATATTTTGAGAACTGATAATGTTTTAACGCTTCTCAATATTTCAAATCTTGCCTCAGAAACAATTGGTGTAATTTTCACAAATTTGACTCGTTATATTAGATATAACGTCATATCTCTTGATTTTTGGCAGTTTTTGTTTGTGCAAAGTATATTAATTAAAATTACAGTGATATGAAATTCAGTATGTCACCTAAATATTATTATTCAAAAGCAGCAAGTTTCATTCAACTTCATCAGGCAAACTCAGAATGTTCTACGTTGATAGAAAATTTGTGGCAATAACTACTGTGTGTGTATATATATATATATATATATATATATATATATATACAGGGCGTCCCAAAAAAATGTATACACACTTTAACAGCTGATAGCTCAATTGATGTTTCTTTCTTTCCAAGTTAAACCATTAGAATTAATAATGGCAGTCAGACTAAGCTTTGAACAAAGGAAATTCATTCTAAAATGTTACTGGAAGTGTGAAAACGCAGTTGAAGTGCAAAGACAGTTTAGGAGGGAGTTTCAAACAGATCCAACGCGACTTACCATCACTCGAATTAGAGATAAGTTTGAAGCCGATGGAACTGTTCAGAATGTCCACAAGAAGCGTTCCGGAAGACTACGGACATCGACAAGCCCCACAAAGCAAGAAAGAGTACTGGAAACGTATCACCAAAGTCCAAGAAAATCTGTGCGGCAAGCGAGTCGTGAGGTAGGAATTTCAGAATCGTCTGTCCAACGCATTTTGAAGCGCTGTCAATGGAAAAGTTACATTCCAAGATTAGTCCATGCTATTAATGAAGATGATGATGATCCGGACCGAAGAGTGGAGTATTGCGAGTGGTACTTGGCACGATGTGGATGTGGATTGGACGAAGGGGTTTCGTAGAATACCCTCCGCGTTCACCAGACCTCACACCACTAGACTTTTTTTATGGGGATACTTAAAAGACAAAGTCTACGCTATAAAACCTGCAACAGTCGCTGAATTGAGAGCAGCCATTGAACGAGAATGCACACAAATACCAAACGAAATGTTTCGTGATGTTTGCGATTCCATTGCTTCGCGTTATCAGCAGTGCCTGGACCAGAACGGACGTCAGTTTGAAAACAGGCGTTGACAAAACAATTAAATAATGTCTGTAGATTCTATTACATTTTGAAAATGAAATGTATTTTAATAAACACTGCCTTTATAATTATTTAAAGTGTGTATACATTTTTTTGGGACGCCCTGTATATATATATATATATATATATATATATATATATATATATATATATATATATATATATATATATATATATATATATAGTGTGTGTGTGTGTGTGTGTGTGCAACTTAATTTAAGGGCACTTTGGTGACCCCTTCCATTCCACTCTCGGCAAAAGGGAAATAATAATAATAATTAAAAGGCTTAATCTGTGGGCACATAAAGCATAATAATTATATACTTTGTTTTAAAGAATAACGAATGCGCCCCGAAATTAAGCCATAACAATCACAATAACTTGAAAGGCGATTTTGTCACCCCTTAATTCGAGCCAGAAGAGAAGTTTGCAAGGTTAAAATTTTAAAATGTTTATTATTGCATCGAAATAAAGCTAATTTCAAATGGTATGGCGCTATTGAGGACCATTATATCTATAATTGAAATACATTTTACAGTTATTTGAGGTGATTTATCAATTTTTATTTATCTTCTTTTTTGCAGAGAAGTTCTTGAAAGCAGAGGTTTGGATATCTCAGGAATGGAAGTGTTCCAGGAGGGAATCCGCTCCCCTCTTTCACTCCACACAGACACCTCTCAGTTAGGGGGAAGGTGTATACACATTAGAGGTAAGATATATATGTATATATATATATATATATACACACACGCACGTGTATGTGTGTGTGTGGCGGTTATAACGTACTGTATTGGAAAAGTCCCATTTTCTTTAATTTCTTTGCTGCCATACAAACAAAGTGGTAGCGCAGTAACACATTTTGTCATCATATTATCTCTGAAAAATTGCGAAGGCGGACGATTGTGTTAGTTGGAGAAAGAATTTTGGGAGAATCCCACTAACTTGTAAAAAAAGTTTTCTTCATTAGGTTTAGTTTGTTATGATAAATAAGAGTTTATCGGGTTGTGGCGTTATTTTTCGCTGAATTGAAGTTCGGAGGTTGTTTCCCTTAGAATTTTTTAAAGAAAATTTTATCTCCATAATGATGAAAAATCCCAAATATTTGTTTTTCTTCTTTTGCTCACTGAAATTGTTTATATTAAGTCTTCTTTAATTTCCGAGGAAATGTATGGAACTTTTTGGGTTTGAATTCAGATGAACAAAACAAGAAAGAGATTGGATTGGGAGGGAACATACTGTAATTTTTTTAAGGTGTGATTTACATTTGTTTAAATTTTAAATGATTCTGTCCAATTTTAATTGACATTTAAAGCTAATTTTGAAAGTTGCGTCTGCCACAACTAATATGATTTCCTCAATATGAAAAGGGATCATTGTATATCAGATCATCAAATTGATCACCAGGCAATTATATATATATATATATATATATATATATATATATATATATATATATATATTATATATATATATATATATATTCCTTCCTCGTTGAGATTAGCTAAATGCTCAATTTCAGAGTCAGGACTCCCTTTATCCATCACGCGCTCCAGGATCCCAAAAAAATTTCGTTGAAGCGAGACCACTCTGTACGCTGTTCAACCATGCTTCATTTAACTCCCTCACCTTTATTTGATGCTCTGGATTGCGTGGTCGGTAGGAACGTTGACTATGAAACTGGGCTACTGTAGCGGGGTGGAGTCCTATTAGCTCCTAGTTTCCCCACTTATAGTTCGTTTTTCCTTTCCATAAGCGTACATATTTTTCTCGTTGGAGATCATTTGCACATTTCCTCTAAAACGTTTAATACCCTGAACGATTTGTTTTAACTATACTAAAGCGTTTTATGATATTATATAGCGTTCATTTGGTTGTTATAAGTGTTTTATAATTTACATTATAATGCGACTTCAAAAATTTATACCACAATTCCTAATTAAAGAGTAAATAACTTAATGATAATAATAATAATTCTGCAAGTAATTTGCATTAAGAGGAGATGAACAATTGAACATGTTTTCTGAAAAATCTTTCTTTACCAACCAATTTTTATGAAACTTTCACCATTTTTCCATCGATCTAAGTCGAGTAATTTGTTCATACTTCGATTTGAATTACTCTTAAAAAATTTAATATTATCAGTAATATTCTTTTTCAGACTGTTATATGTAGCATTTTTTGAGAAAGTTTCAAAACAGTCGTATGATTTTTTTTTTTTTTTTTTTTTTTTTTTTTTTTTTTTACGGTAGAAATTTTTATATTAAATTAAAATATTTCAACCTCCATCGAGAATAGTTTTGAACAAAATTAGCCGAAACGCATATATATAATTTTAGAAGAATTTTGAATTTTGAAAAATTATGATGCTAAAACCACTAAAAAAAAATCATATCTGTTTGGACATATAGCCAAATTTTGTTATTTTTTGGTACAAATATGTGCAAACTAACAACATTTTTGAAACCTATAACTATTTTTATATCAGGAAATGGAAAAATCAAGAAAATATTGTTTCATCAATTTTTAAACGAAGAAAAGTTCACCTCCCCTAAAGCGGTTTTATATACTGTTGTTGATCGAAATGTTTGCATAAATGTCTGTCTGGATACTTGTATATATATACACAGGGTGTTCGAAAAATCCCGTCACCCCCTAAAAAATGTACATATTCTAATGCCAATTTTTTTTTGTGTGATTAATTGTATTTATGTGGCAGGTGTAATTTAAAAACGAGTCACTAGCAACAATTACTTTTAATTACAGTAAATACAGTTGTTAATTACAGTTACTAATCAAGAATATCTGTGTGCGCACCATCATTTTCGTAAAAAAGGTAACGGGCGGTATCGTTTCATGCCGAGATCTTTTGTCATGTGATCTCTCATTGTGGACATGGGGACTGCAAGTTCTTATGATCGTTTCCGAAATGATTTTTCAATTAATCCGGTTCTGCTCGCGCGTTGTTGGTCTTCCCGACCGTGATCTGTCCTCGATGGAGCCAGTTTCCAACAGCTTTTTCTCCCAGCGTAAATACCGTCTTGTTTGGTGGTGCAGCCTTATTGAATCTTGTGTTGAAATCATTTTGGATATCATGCATCGTTTACCAGTATGTGACCTTTCATGAGCCCATATTCTCATCACTATCCTTTCCTTCAGAGTGTAAGTGGACTGGTCTACCATTGTTCATACAACTCTAATACCTGGAAAAGAAAAAAAAATGTCAATGAATCGCGTATAAAATCAATTAATCACGCAAAAATAAAATTGGTATTACAATATGTACATTTTGTAGGGGAGTGACGAAACTTTTCGAACACCCTGTACAGAAAGTTAACAAAAGTAAATAGACACCTTCGTTTTCTATAGTTTTTGATATGATAATAAAAGTCAATAAATAATAATTGATTTATTAAATGAATATATTCAGAACGGTGTTGCTTTCCCATTTGCATTATGTAAAGTTGACACACGCTCTGTCATCCCATTGATGAACTTTGCCATTTGTTCTTGAGGACAATCATCGTGGTATCTCTCTACTTTTGTCATCCCTCTCTATAAGGTTTCGTATTACTTGAATAATTTAGAATTAACTATTCGCTTACTGTCAATTCCGACAGCAGAGAGTAGTGATGCGACGTGTATTTTGGGGATAAGGGTTTTTTCGTTTTTGTTTTTGTTTGGAAAAAGTATTTCTCTTCAAAATCCGGTTTTTTTAAAGTTGTTTAAAAGTAATTTTATTTAAAATAACCTAAACATGATCAGATAATGCTAAAAACTTTCTTTTGCAATATTATCTATGATATAAAACTCTTAATGTTGATTATTAACAGTAATTTATTTTGATTAAGTTTCATATACATTATCATTACCTCTAAAGTTGTATTCAAATGTGATTTAATTAAATACCTCGTAAAATACCAACCTTTTCAAAGGGATCGAATAATCTGGGCCGTCGACGGACGGATTTTATACGGACCTCCGAAAATAAACCCATACCTCTGAAATAGTCTGAAGGATTTCTTTTAAAGCAAACTTGGATATTTCCAAAGAATCAAACTCAAACTTTTTTTAATTCTTTTTGTAAAGTTAAAATTTAGTTTTCATTCGATTGAAAACGAGGATTTTATAACTTGATTTCGATAAAGTAATGTCGACCCCATCACGAAAACACTGAAAAGAGAAAAAAAAAAGCGTGGGAGCGAACGTTCGTGGAGATAAAGAAATGGTGCTGTAACGTATGCCCCAAAATGTGTTCGTTTTCTGTAGTTTCATTTTTAGCCAAGCCAGAATGTACCTTTCAATTACGCCTACAAGTGTTTTAGGCTCTATAAGTCTACCTGAGAGTTCAACTAATCTAACTTACCCTAATCAAACGTAACCTTTCCTAATACAGAAGTAAAAGGAACTAGCAGTTATTTTATTGGTTATGTACTTGTACGTATTTTTTATTTGAAATATAAAAGAGGCTGAAGATAGTTATTAAAGGTATGATGGTGTCTACCCTTCGGGTCTAAGTTTAAAAGAAAATGTTTCGTATATTTAAATTATAAATAAAGGAATACTCTCGTCTTTACAAATCGTAACAAAGAACTTATTGAAACTATTTTTTTATTTATTTTCTATGTAAACTTAGTTTTTAGTTCATAAAATAAAGAGAAACGTTTAAAAACAAACGAACATTTTTCTTTTTAACAAAACATTATTACTTACAAAGCTTTTTTTACCTTATTCTTAACTTTACTTTCGACTTTTTTAAGTTAATGTTTTAATTTGGTTTAAACTTGCATTTATTTAGGTGTACATGTTGAATGTTCGGAATGGCATCACACACACACACACACACACACACACACACACACACACACACACACGCGAATTATTCAACTTTTTTCTCTAGTGTAAATGGGTTGGAGAACAAATCTCAATTTGTCTTGAAACGTCTTTCAGGAATAGAAACAAGTTTTTTTTTTCCTTCTCTCGACAGTTGTTTGAAGTGTGGATGATATAAACACAATAGGTTTTTAATTTAATAAGTTTCTCAAACCTCACATTGGACTTATTTTTCTTCAATGCGAATGTGATACAATTAACCAACCACTCGACGAGTGAAATTTTCAATTAACCTACCTGAAGCCAAATATCTCGATATCATCGCCAGTCTTTCTGAAACTGGAATACGAAGCTTAGTGTCCTCCTCCTCCACTTGGTGTCCGATGAAACGAGGTTCTCGATATCAGTTGAGGACACTGAAGAAATTTCGAAATTGGGTTCGATCTTCCAGACAGAGTTCTTTCTATACCACTGCTGCGCTCCTGATACTCCTCGTCTGAAAATCGATGGCTTCACCCAACATGACAACATTCCTTTTCCTTTTTGTTTCTGATATGAAAAAATACTAATAATGCAGCTGCAACAGTAGCCCCCTCCATACAGGGAGTCATCCTGACCCAAACTAGCGCAAAATGCGCTTGAATCTGACAGACTCAGTGTCCTAGAGAGTAGTGTAAATGATTTGGAAGAAATGTCGGCATTTTTTGATAGCTTCTCTCAGAGAAATATGAACATATACTCTCGAAATATTTTTCTCTGAAATATAAATAACTGACAAAAGTGTCGAGACTAGGCGTTGACAGAAAATTGTCAAATGTAAACCCGCCTTAAGAAAGCAGAAGTTAAACTCACCACTGATTTGTTAACATTCAACTTTATATATGTTAGGCCTAACAGAGACCTTAAACTGTGAGTAGATCAAGATATAATTTTAATGATCACTCGCTAACACTACAAATGTTAAAAACTACAGTCCATAAAATATTGAATAATAAGTGAATAAAAATAAGATAGATACGGCAAATTCATTAGTTAAAAATTTTCAAAACAATTGTAGGTAGTAAAATATTTCAGACATCTTTCTTTTAAGCATTACTCAATAATGGCGCCAAACAGTTTAAGAATTACTCATCACTGCTTGCATATTTTGTATTTTGTTAGAAGTTACGAAAAAAATGAATTGGGGTTGTTGATGCTCGAATCTTTGACTTCCTATTCTCGATTACTTTTTCACAAGGAGCATTTGATGGCCGCGAGCCTCACGGAAACTTCTCGAAGGATAACTGACCGAGTAATCTCCTTGAAGTAAACCTCTCCCACGAAATATATATTTAAGACCGTCTCCCCTCAATAATTATATTTCTTCTTACAGTTAATAATAATAATAATAATAACAATAATTTTAGTTTTGGTTTATCCCTTTTGATAACTGCAGTAATAATAACATTGAAAAGTATTATTATTAAGATGCGGTAGCTAAGAAAATGGAGAGGCACTGATGACGTGATCCTCGCGTGATATGTCTCGCGAGATGTGATTTTAAGAAGTCAAATAAAATACCGGAGGGTTTTTTTTGTCAATAATAATAATTTTTATACGAAATTAAAAAATTTACTCATTATTTCGAAATTTCAAATGAAATATAACATTTGCGATTTATTACGTACATAAGAAAACTAAAAAAGCTCAGTTTGAAGTTACGTGGTGTAATTAGGTCCGGTCTCGGGAAAATTTACTTTAAATTAAATTTACAAAAGTGATACATTAAAACTAAAACATATTGAAACTGATGTCTTGTTTTGGAAGTTTTTGTTGTTGTTGTAGGTAGAATAACACGCAATGGCTAATATGAAAGCGAGTTACACTCGCGAGGAAAAGGCGGAGGCCTCTTCCTCACTGTAAGAGTGAGATTCTGGTATGGTAAGATCATTGTGAAAGTAGAATGTAAGCGATAGGTGGAGTGTGAGACTAGAGTTTGGTGTAAATAATTTGAAAATAATCGAGGTGTGAAAGGTAGTAATGGAAGTTTGGAGATGGTTCGTGCTTGGTTTCTCGACAATAAGGGTTCGAAGCGAAATATTTAAACTTGCATAAATTTGCAAGAAACTTGGATCTGTGGTCACGACTTAACCTTACATGAAATCCCTAACATTTTAGGGATTTCATGAAATTCCTAGTTATATATATATATATATATATATATATATATATATATATATTCCACGTTCGGCAATACTTGTCGTTCTAAGGTATCCTATTATTTTTCCTCTCGTTCCATTTTGATTTCGAGGAAGCAAATGCGAATTTGGTGTTAGTGTAACGGAATCATAAATTTCAGTTAGCGGCAAAGGGACACGTTTCGCTCCCTCAGCTCTTTCTCTCATCATTTGCGTTATTTGTGTGTGTGTGTGTGTGTGTGTACAGCATCATTCTGGATACATAGTTACTAACAATAATCCGCCGATACACAGTTTAAAAATGTTAAAATTGCCTATATTATTGATCAGCCAATTACTTACATCGATCTTATTGATATATATTTTGGTTTAGATTTTCCCTTTGTGGCCGACTGCTGAAAATAGCGAACAATGGCATCTGATTTTGAGGTGAGATGAGGGTTCAGTTGCCAGTTACCGCCATTGAATTTAATTAAACTGCAATAAATGTTTCCTCAGCTCAGAATCATTTTTCTGACAACTTAAGCAGATCACACATACTGTATATATATTAACATACCCAAACTGAATTACATTTAGTGGATTATTATTATTATTATTGTTATTGTTATTATTATAAGACTTCGTTTCTGTATTTTTTTTGTTTGTTTTCTTGTTCGCCTTTGTTGTTTTTGCTTTCATTAGTTTGCTTTTGTATCGGAAAAGAAATTGTGTTGATTTAGTTGTAATATCCCCTTGGTGAAATCTTCCATTGGGAAGTCAATAGAATGAGTGTTTCGTGAAGTTTTGTAAATTTTGAAGTTAAGAAACTTTTATAGGACTCAAGATTGTTTACGCATTAAATGTAGGGCAGGAAGTAAACACTTAGTTCTACACACACACACACACACACACACACACACAAAGTGTATATTGCCCCGTCCATACATTCTTTTATGGTCTGAACAGCTCGTTGCATCATTGTCGTATATAGTTGTATTCTTTTATATATTTTTAATTTATTTCGTTCACTGTTTCGGATATTAATCTCGCATTACGGATGGTTGTACTATCGTTTGGCGATAAAGGGTTAAAGGAGATTTTATTTTGTTTAGAATTATTTTATATGCTGTGAATTGAGTTTAACATAAAAATATTAAACTATTTCATTAATTATGCTTTATAATTAACAAAATTGTAATTAAATATATCTAATAATTAATTTTTTTCCGGAATATAAGTCATTATATATTATTTTTGTATGTTTTTATTATATATATATATATACAGGGTGGGCCGTAAGTTTCCATACATAGGAAAATTTAAATTATGGTCTTCACGTGCGTCGGTATTTGGATCAGCAGTTTCCGGATGCTTGGATTGGTCGGCGTGGTCCTGTGGAGTGGCCTCCCAGATCCCCAGATCTCACCCCCCTTGATTTCTATCTTTGGGGGCACTTGAAGGCCATGGTGTATCAGGAAAATACGAGACATAAATCATCTAAAGGAACGTATCACCAACGCCATTACAAGCATAACGTCAACTGTGCTAATGCGTGTTCATCAACAGTGGGGAACACGTATTGAAATGTGTTTTCAAAACAATGGCAACCATGTAGAGCATATTATATAAATAAAAATGGTTGTCCATAAAAAAATGTTTATTTTTCCTATGTATGGAAACTTACGGCCCACCCTGTATATATATATATATATATATACAGTACTGGCCAAATTATTAGGAATTTTTTAAAAATTTCATTTTTTGGTATAAAATGTTAAATTAAACCAATTTTAAACGTTGAAAAGTTATTTATTTCTACACAAGAATACATGGTCATTATTTAGCAATAGTTTTAGTACTTAGTTTGACCCCCCTTAGCTGCCTTAAGGGCTGCGACACGCTTCGGCATGCCATGAATCAATTTTTTGCATAATTCCTTAATACGTGTAGAGTGAAACCAGACTTGAATAAGTCGCTCTATGAGTTGGTGTTTTGTTGTTATCGGCGTTTCATGGATTACGTCCTTTAAAATACACCATAAACTTTCGATTGGGTTCATGTCTGGAGAATTTCCAGCCCATGGGAGCAACCGAACACTATTTTCATGACACCATTTTTAACCGACTTTGCCGTGTGGCATGGAGCTGAGTCTTGTTGAAAAATCCAACGTCTATTACCATACCATTCCCTTATTTGAGGCAGTAGACGTCTTCTTAGTACTTCTATATACTTGACTTGGTTCATATTCCCCTCAACAATGCTCAAACGACTAGTTCCATGCACAGAAATTGCTCCCCAAACCATGATCTTTTGTGGAAATTTCACCGTTTTCATCAGACACTCAGGCAAAAATTCTTCTCCAGGCCTCCTTCTTACACTTTGAACACGATCGTCAAGCACGGCAATCGTTGACTCATCGGAGAACACCACCTGCAATCAAAGAAAGCCCTGTGAAAGAGTCAGTGCATAGCGTATGAAGTACAGCTAAAACGAAGTACAGTATGACTTGCTGCTTTACAGATATTTTACTGCAGTTTTATCACGTACTGTAAATACACTTCTATGCATACTGTATTTACTGTATTAACATTCTATTTAATGTTAAATATTATTCTTACCTGTTCCCAATCCTCACTAGTCCAGTTAATGTGTTCCTTTGCCCATGCAAAACGTGCCTTCTTCATAGCCTCAGTGAGCCTGGGCTTCTTCCTTGGGCGGTAGGCTTTGAAGCCGGCAGTTAGAAGCCTCCTGTTGACTGTTCTACGACTAATATTGATGCCATCAGCCGCTAGACTACTGGAAATGTTTTTGCAAGTAGCTCTTCTATTTCTAAGAGACAAAATTGCAATCTGTCTATCAGTTCTTGGAGTCGTTACCCTTTTTCTGCCGCATCTTCCAACCCTTTTGGGGCCTACATTTTCTCCAAATACCATTTTTTTCTTAATACGAAGTACTGACTGTGGTGAAACATGGAGTTTGGCAGCGATTTCCTTTTGTTTAAATGTAGAAGAAGTTAATAAAACCTGTATTTGCCCAATTTTCCGTGGACTCAAGTCATTCTTTCGCCCCATTTTCAAATTCACTTAAAAACTGTAACAAATAATTGCCGAAATTGGGTAAATACACTTTAAATTAAACGGTAGTTACAATGACGTAAAAGAAAGAGAAACACACCCGCATCGCACGACAACCAAACGACAACTGACGAACAAACACGCTTCGTTCGACTAAAGAATTATGCAAAAAATTGATTCATGGCATGCCGAAGCGTGTCGCAGCCATTATGGCAGCTAAGGTGGGTCAAACTAAGTACTAAACTATTGCTAAATAATGACCATGTATTCTTGTGTAGAAATAAATAACTTTTCAACGTTTAAAATTGGTTTAATTTAACATTTTATACCAAAAAATGAAATTTTAAAAAAATTCCTAATAATTTGGCCAGTACTGTATATATATAATTAATAATAAAATAAAATATTATATTAAGGATAAATACAATAGCAATTATAATTTTCATAGCATTCAAATTTAAGTGTTGTTTTTGTAAACTCATCTTGACTCATACTTGAGAGTATATCGCATTTATTATTACATTAGCCCTCTAACGCCGACTGGGTCAAATACGTATCGTTTCAAATACACGCATTTAGACTTAACCCTACAGAAACGTTCGGCGTTAAAGGGTTAAATATGAAGATATTTTATGGTTGAACTTCAGATTCACATTCCAAGTCAAATTTCAATTCCTCCTCCTTTTGTTTTTGCCAAACTTCGTTAACTTAATGCCAAAAATGTACCCCAAAAAATGGAAACCTTTTGAATTGTTGGCAATTCCTCTGAGATAATTAAAACGAAGTGGGGTTCCCAAAAGTTAAATAGAAAAGATTTTTTTTAAAAAGGGTTTCAAAAATCACACACTTATTCTTATGTCCGAATTTGAATGGAATTTCATGAATATGAATCGGGGCTTCAAAAGTAATGGCAAGAAGTAGAGGCTGTGAAATGATGTATACCGAGTGGTCCCTCTCGAAAATATTCCTATTTCTAAATAACTGTTATAAGCTAAAAATAATCGCCACTTTTTTCCGACATATTATTTATTCAACCTTACGCAAATGTTCGACATAATTTTTGGAAATAGCTCGGCTGGGATGTTGTTGATTACGTCATAGAGTTTGGTCTTTAGATCGTCGAGTGTCTTAGGCTTGGTAGAATAGATCCTGTCTTTTATGTAACTCAAAAAAAGTCACGGAGTGTGAGGTCTGATGAGTATGGGGGCCATTCCACCGATTCATGAAGGGAGATTAGTCGCCCGGAAAAATTTTTCCTCACAAAGTTGCGAGTTTCACAAGGTGTGTGTGTGGAGGTGCTCCATCCTGCTGAAAACACTCTGAATCTTGGGTAATGCAATTATTTCTTTTACGGGACAAACTAATTAGTTGTGGTAAGTAGAAATCTTGTAGCATCTGACAGTATAAATTTTGCATTACCATTAGTGCGCTTCCCGTTTCATTCTCAAAGTAGTAGAGACCTACTACACCATAGCACCCAACAGCGATCCAAATGTTGAATGGAAGCTCTATTGGAGGGCCAGCGTGACATCCTCAGTAACGAAAGTTTTGCTCATAATCTCCCGAGAGACACAGATGTACATAACACTCGTCAGTGAAGTGGATGCGTTTCAAAAACTTGGAATCTTCTAGCTTTGCTTACAACCGTGTTGCGAATTCCACTCGTTTTTGTTTTTGAACATTAGTCAGTGAAGCTTGTGAATGAATTTGTAGGGTAAAAGGTTTAATTCGGTGCGAAGTATACGATGCACAGATGTTCCTAAAATACATACTTCTGGTGATAAACGTCGAACTGCGGACTGCGCGCAATAATTTCATGAACCATATTAACGTGTTGCGCAGTTCTTGTGGATCGTCACCTACCACTATTACCCTTATGTTGATTGCGTACATTTCCGTTTGTTTGAAATTTTCTAACAATTCGTGATATTGTATTTGTATCGGGTGGATCTCGGCATCCATATTCTCCACAAAAGTTCCTCCCTCGCACCTACCTCACGGAATTTGTCACACGAAAACCACTCAACGATCTTGATTTTGACATTTGCGTTTCAGCTGCAAAACGTGGCATCACTGTTTGAAGGTTCAGCCATATTGTTCCGTATAGGTATATGCATACAGACAGAGTTGGGCAGTAACATCGTTACGAGTAGCGACATTACTAACGACGTTACGTTTTTAGTAACGTAAGTGGTAACGACACTACTATTCAAATTTAGTAACGTTTTGGGTAACGTCGTTAAATGTTTAGTCAAAACAGCGCGTTACTGTTCGTTACTTTCTAAATTCAATAATATTATATTAATATATTTAAAAATATAAAATAACTAATAACAATTAGTAGTTTCAAAATATCTAATTACAACAATAACAATAATTAATAAACTAATAAAGCTTCGAAAAAGGTGTTTTCTCGAAATATAATAGCGATATTGGCCTCCCAAAATAATAATTTTAATGTTGCAGTTATTTCATGAAGTAAAACTCTGTTTCATTATTTCACACTAATTTATACGCTACTTATTAGTTATTTTGGTTATTTGTATTTCTTTTTCTTGTATTGTGGTAATCATATGTTGATTAGATATTATTAGATACTACTATGACCCTTTCACCCGTGGCTGTGAATATTAAAAAGGAAAAAATGAAGATAGTTCTTTTGAATGCTACTCACCAACCTCACAATGTATAAATTTTTTTTTGTCTCGAGTTCAATGCTTGTAGTTCATTTCTGTACGCACATATGTATGATAATAATATAATATACGATGTACATGTATTACATACAGAATACAGGTTTGTATTTGAAAAATAACTTTTTTTGGCAAGTAACGGTTAAAGTAACGTCATTACTTTTTTCTAGTAACGTGCCCAACATTGCATATAGATATATGCGGAATAAAAACTCCAATTTTATTATTGGGATTTCTTCTTCAGAAAAATAACCAATAATAAAAACACATCAGTTATAAAATAACAGGCAAATAAAAATAGAGACTTTTTTGGGACATCCTATATATGCCGGATTACTCTCTCTCTCTCTCTCTCTCTCTCTCTCTCGGCTACAATCGACGCCTACGTGCCCTGAATTTGTTTTCGCTGGAAACTCGGAGGCTCTGAGAGAAAGAGGTGGGGGTAAAAATCCCTACTTTTCCCTTAACTTACTTCTCTCTCCAAGCAGGGAAACTGATTCAACCGTTTCCTGATAGATATTCCCCTTTGTTCCCATCAGCTATTACTTGTTATCCTGAAAAAAGACGCTTTAGTAGAGACTTTCGACTCGCCTGAATTTAATGGTTTGTTTATATTTAAGTCCAATTTGTATAAATTGATTACCGTAAATACCGAAACAAACGGGCGAAGAAAAAATTTAATTTAAAGAAAACTGTCCTTGTAATTGAACTTAAAACCGTTTGTCGACAATTTTTAATATACAGGGTGTCCCGTAAGTCTGGACCCATAGGGAAAAATAATAAAATTACAAAAGTAGTCCAAAAATTTATTTATAATATATTTTTTTATTATTTTTATTATTATTTTTATTATTTTTTATTATGATCTTACTCCGCTGGAGTTTTATTTGTGGGGCCACTTGAAAGCCAAAGTGTACGAGGTCAAACTTCAGAACATTTTCCACCTTAAAGCACGCATTGTGGAGGCGTGTCAAGAAATTTCTGCGACTGTGATTCAGAAAGTGCTGTCGCAGTGGAGATTGCGTCTTCAACTATGTGTGCGACACAACGGCGGACACTTTGAACAGATTATGTAATAAATTTTTGGACTATTTTGTAATTTTATTATTTTTCCCTATGGGTCCAGACTTACGGGACACCCTGTATATATATATATATATATATATATATATTAATATATATATATATATATATATATATAGTATACGGGTATTAGTGGTCATAAATTTGAGGACCCCTCCAAATTTAATGATAATGTTACTTTAATAAGAATTATATTGAATGAAGAGAAAATAATTTTTAGGAATTGTTTTTACACAGAAATAATGTTACAAATTATATTTGTACGAAAGAAAGACTTCACGTACATATTATCAGTTTTTTGTATATTCGCTCTTCGCCTTAGTAATGTCAGAACATCTGTTTGGTACCGAAGAAAGACGTTTTTCTAAATAACCATCAGGAATTTCATTACATAGCCTTTGTCGGACACTCCATAATGATTTGAGGTCTCTTTTTGCTTTTTCTTAAGCTATATTTGTTTTCGGATATTTTCATGGTTTTGGGTGGCATTAAACGTCAATGCTTTGAAATGGCCCTACCATGTATTATTGTATTAGCTCTCCAGAAGCCTCTTTTGCATCAGATAGTTCTTCTTCATTTTGGTTTTGTTGTGGGTTTTGTTGTTTTGGTTTGTCACGCGTAAGTTCGAAGTCTCGCGCAATTAAGCGACGTCCATTGGGCAGGGCATGTCTGCTATACTTTACTATTACTGTTATTCTTGCGTGAAAGCTTTACGCGTCTATGAGTGTCAGCATTGTAAAAGTTTCAATATTTATTATTTTCATTTGCTTTTTCCACACACACACCACCACACACACACCACGAATTTTATGCTGGTCTCGGTCTTCACAAGTCGATCATGATATTTGGTGCAGGTCTCAGGAAGGAAAAGTTTTACATTGAAACGAGAGGAGGGAGCGAAGTTATGGACATCCCATTTTATATTTTAATAATTTTTGAAGGAATACCTCAATCATAATCTCTTTCGAATTACATTATTCACATACCAACGTAATCATAGTGCCATATTATCATATATTATTTATTTAGAATAAATATAAAAAAAGCTTTAAAAAATCATAATTTATTTAGAATAAATATAAAAAAAGCTTTAAAATTTTGTCATAAAAATATAAAAGATGAGCAATAAGAAATTAAATTTTCGTCTCATCTGTGAATTTTGCCAAACGCCGTTTCCTATTATCTCCCTACTCTCTCTCCCTACAAAGTAAATCCCCCACAAATTGCGGATGCGCAAAATTTAGATTTGAAAAGGGGCGAAATTTTCAGATCCCCCAATTTAACTTCGTTCAGAAAGTCTGCTTTGTAGGAAGTCTTTCCTTGAGAAATTTGTTTTAATCCTGGTTCATCAGAGATTAGGAATGATGTTCCTCGAGTTACTGAATACTTTGGCACTGGCACTGCGGAACAAGGCTCGTGTAAAATTCGGTTCAGGCGATTGGCATCGTATAAAGTTCAGTTGTCTTACTTGAAATGGCGTTTTTATTTTTCTGTTTAAATTCCTCTGACAACCTGCATTTTATTTTTATGTGCAAACTATGATATAACGTATAAATCTGGACCATGTAGGAACTCTGATAGATTCTCAACATCAATAGACTCACCAGTAATGAATAATAATGTTTAGGGTTCTTTAAAAGAATGATTTCCCATTCTCCAATTTAATATATATATATATATATATGGGATGAATTTCACAGTTAAACACGTGAAATGAATGAATGCTGCAAACCCACAAGGAAAAAGAAAAACGATTCCAAGGTCTTTCGTGTATTCAGAGCTACACCTCGTCAGGGAGTCATTCCCTGACGAGGTGTAGCTCTGAATACACGAAAGGCCTTGGGATCGTTTTTCTTTTTCCTTGTGGGTTTGCAGCATATATATATATATATATATATATATATATATATATATATGAAAATTATTTCACGAAAGTAACATGTGAATAATATTTTTGATGAAAATAACCACGAAGGAAAATGGAACCACAAAATAGTGCTCAAGTGCTTTCGTCTAATAACATCCTCAGGAATACTGAAATTAATCACAAGATTGAGACTATATATGAATCACACAAAAAAAATGATTGATGCAGAAATTCACGTGGAATAGCTACAGAGTTTTAGCACTTTGCCCTTCTTATCTTTTTTCTCTGTCATCTATATAAATTATAGTCTCAGTCTTGCGATTAAGTTCAGTGTTCCTGAGGATGTCATTAGACGAGAGCGCTTGAGGACTATTTCGTGTTTTCATTTTCCTTCATGATTAATTTCATCAGATATATATATATATATATATATATATATATATATATATATATATATATACACTGTAAAAGTGAAGTTCCCTAACACATGAAAATTTTAAACCTATAGTGAGTGTAGATAGGTATTATAATGATATAATATCCATATCAGTGGAAGCAGGAAGGCTTTGGATTAAATTGTACAATTGCCATACTGAAATTATTCCTGGATGGAATGATTTTATTGTTCTCTTGAAAAAGGAATCAAAAGATGCTTACGATATATAGTGTTTCTTTGGTCGACCGAGAATAGGGACAGTTCGCATGAATGAATAAAAGTAGAGTTCATTATAAAGCACCCATAAGACGGTATAAACAGGAAGAAAATTCCATTCGAGCACCAAAAGCCTGTGAGACTAAATTAAATAATAATAATGAAAAGTTAGGAAATTTCTCAGGAAGGAAACGGGTGCCAAGGATGCCATCCCATCAACAATTGATGGGTTGTTTGGTGAGGAAGAAATAGCTAAGTTAAGGAGAAGGCGGTACTCAAACATCCTTAACAACGTGATGAGAGTTAATTTTAATGTAGGCTGCAATGGCATGTCATTTGGAGGCACCAATGAAAATGCGGAGACTTCAGTGCCTGAAATTAAGCGTCTGATTAAAGAACTAAAGTCGGGTTTCTCCCCACATTGCGCGTATAGATGACTTGTCGAATGAACATTTAAAGTATGTAATGATATGATGAATCTTCATATCTCATTATTGTTCTCAACCATGCTCGCTCACAGTTATATGCCTGCAGAGTTTATGAGGGTTTATATCACACCCCTTTTGTCAAAAATAAATATAAGGATTTTCTATCCAACAATAACTACGGGCCTATTACTGTTACCGCCTGCTTTTCAAAATTACTCGAGAAACCTTTGCTACGCCGACTATATTATTTATGGACATATATATATATATATCCCGTAACGTTGCTCTTTCATTCCCATTAGTGGAAAAGAGAAGCAATTAAAATGTTTAATTACCTGCTCCGCAAGGAGACAAATCGTTCATTCAAACGTCGTCTTGTTCCTCACTAAATAATTACTATCATTATCATTAAAATAGTTATTATTAGAACTGTTATTTTTGTTCATCGAGCATACTCCACCCGAAAATATTATGGTTTTGTAAAGGAATTTTTTTTTTTTACTCCTTTGCACAGTATTCTCTCTCTCTCTCTCTCTCTCTCTCTCTCTCTCTCTCTCTCTCTCTCTCATATATATATATATATATATATATATATATGTATATATATATATATAATGTGTGTGTATATATATATATATATATATATATAATATATATATATATATATAATCATGCGGGTTGCTTCTACAGAGCTTCAATTTAATATTTAGGAGAAATCCAATGACAAGGAGAAATGTAAATGCCATGAAAAGTCTTCTTTAATGCGCAACGTTTCGAGCAAATACGCTCATCTTCAGGCTGTATGACGTTAAATGTTGACTCATCAGCCGTCCCTTTAAACTTTTTATAATCCCTCCTCCTTCCCCAATTCCTTATAATCCCCCCTTCCCCAATCGCCCTCACCATCTTATCTTATCTTATCTTATGTTTTCTCGTTTTGTGCTTAAATCAGTCTAGCCTCGGAAATTGCAGTGAAAGGTTAGTTAGTTTCATTATTCCAGTGTACTATTGTTAATTTTTCCAGTGTATTAATTTCACATTTACTATATGTATTTAAAAATAGCTTCTTAATTTTAAATGTAAATCTGTATAACTTAGAATTTAACCCTCTTTTTTCAGTCTTTTAAAGTTTGCCTTTATGAATAGGTTATAGAAATTTTCTTTGTCTGGTTTTTCATTCAATTATTGATTTTAATTTCACATTGTTATCATACAGCCTGAAGATGAGCGTATTTGCTCGAAACGTTGCGCATTAAAGAAGACTTTTCATGGCATTTACATTTCTCCTTGTCATTGGATTTCTCCTAAATATTATATATATATATATATATATATATATATATATACAGGGTGGGCGGAAAGTAGCTCCCTATTTTGGATTGGTAAAAAACACGTATATTATCCATTTATTTCAGAAGAAATAATATGAAAAGGTAGGCATACATGGTAGGTTTTCTCTAAAATTCAATGTGGGCTCCAACTCTTTCCACCAGCTTCTGGAGCCGCCCAGGAATGGCGTCCACTGACTTTAGCAGGAACTCCGGCGGGATGGAGGACATGACTTCCCGAATTCGGTCCTCCAGTTCTTCCAATGTCCTCGGTTTGGTGCGGTAGACTTCTTCCTTTACCCACCCCCAAAGAAAGAAGTCGCACGGTGTCAAGTCGGGGCTCCTGGCTGGCCATTGATGTGGACCACGACGACCCATCCAACGCCCAGGGAAGTGGGCATCCAGCCACTCACGGACAACAATGGCCAGCCAGGCCCCGACTTGACACCGTGCGACTTCTTTCTTTGGGGGTGGGTAAAGGAAGAAGTCTACCGCACCAAACCGAGGACATTGGAAGAACTGGAGGACCGAATTCGGGAAGTCATGTCCTCCATCCCGCCGGAGTTCCTGCTAAAGTCAGTGGACGCCATTCCTGGGCGGCTCCAGAAGCTGGTGGAAAGAGTTGGAGCCCACATTGAATTTTAGAGAAAACCTACCATGTATGCCTACCTTTTCATATTATTTCTTCTGAAATAAATGGATAATATACGTATTTTTTTACCAATCCAAAATAGGGAGCTACTTTCCGCCCACCCTGTATATATATATATATATATATATATATATATATATATATATATATATATATATATATATATATATATATATATAATATATAATATATTATATACTGTATATAGCCTATATATAAAATATTTATTTATGAGATACAGGACAATCACAGTTTAAGATAGACATAAATTTCTGTAAAGGAAAGTTGAAAGTTAATTAGAATTGCGAAAAGACAAACTGAAATCCAAATTGCCAAAACAAAGTAAATAAAACTGTACAAAGTTTTGCGAATACGACGTTCGTAGCAGAAAATTTTAAATGGTAATATTGGGACATTGTTCGATTTAAGAGGTAACTTCGGTAAATAACTGTGAGTGGGTAGCTGTAACTTCAAATTCTTTATGTCGGTCTTTACTGTTGAGGATACGTAGGTTACTTCAGGGATTACGCAATACGCACCCGCTTACTGACGTAAAAGGGTTTTATTGAATAGAGACGTAACTCTTTGCTGAAGAGAAATTGACCATTATATAGAGTATACCGTAAGCTGTGAGGAGAGCCAGAAACTGGCACAACGCTGAGGCCAGACTAATGTGGCCCACTGCCCTAACACCCGGATTATTATTATTATTATTATTATTAACCAGCATCATCGGGAGTCGAACCCTTGATCTCAGTGTCTTCATTTTGTTTAAAAGGAAATGGTGTTACCCACTGAGTTACGAAGAGTTACGAGGACGAGAGGAAGCCTCAAAGACCTTTCGGTCTACTCGGAAAGGTTTCCGTTATTAAACTGTTAATTTTTTAACTATTTTAGCAGAAACGGGTAATGCTCACTAGGTTAAAATTAATAAATATCCGTGCCCCATCTTTTTTCATACCCAAAAATTTTAAAAGTATTGAAAACTAAAAAATTGATGCCTTCGTTAAATTTTTTAATAAATCTTTATCTCGAGGGATTTTTTCCTTTGAAATTTAAATTGGCAAATGCAAGTTCAATCATTAAAAATTTAAATCTTTAATATTAGAGAAATCTCTTTGAATCCGTTATTCGGGACAGCGCAGTCGAACGCTTTAAAAAAAGTAATTTTATGAGAAATAGCCAACACTAGTTTGTAGAACTAGAATGAGTTTAAATAACTTGTTAGAATTTATTAATGAGACACCATCAGATTTTATGATCAAATTAAGGTGGTAGATAGTATATTTTTAAAGCTTCAAAAAGCGTTCAAGTTCCACTTGAGGAAATATTACAAAAACTTTAAAATTTACGGTATAATGAGTAACTTTATTGGTACAGAACAAAGAATAGTAATGAACGGGAAGGAATCAGAGTGGGCTGAGGTGTCAATAGAGGGGTTTGATTTGGGACCAGTATTTTTCATAGTATAATATATGTTAACAATCTTGGCGGACATTTGATGTGGGTAAACTTTCAAAATTTGATACCAAATTTGTGGGTAAAACAACCAGAGGTTTGGTAGTTGTAATTTGAATGGCCTTCTTTAATAACTTGGTACAGTAGTCCTGTAATTGGCAAATGTAGTTTTAAGTCACGCTTATAGGTTATTACAATAAGGAATCTATAATTATATGGCAGGTAGTGTTAAACGTAGGGTGTGCTGACTATTGGAGGGTTATGAGGATCAGTGCCACTTTTCTTTAATTAGTTCTGCTTGGTAAGAAGTAATGTATGTAATTTATTTTAATATTTTGCCTTTGGCCTTCAACGATGAAATGATCTCCCTCGTTTTTAATTTTTAAATAAGGTTAAAAGAAATTTAAAAAATACGTGGTGTACATAAGATGATGTAGTGTACAGTTTTATGGTCAGTCTTTTTTTTATTATACACACTTCTCTAATGAATGACTGGCTAAATGTGATAAGCATACGCATGGTGTGAATGAACTCTCGAGCATCTTTTCATTACCCTTTTTAAAAACTAATTTTCTATACTTTTCTAATTTTATTGTTTTGGTTGATGACATTGATGACGCTGATGATGATCTCTTATGCTGACTACAGTGATTTTTGAGGTTGATGACACTTCAAAATTGATTGATCTCTCTAAACTATAGATGACGTAATCGAAGTTATTAGACTTGGCAAATAGATGATTGTTCACGCATACTCAAATTTTGAAAGAAAGTCTTCTGTAATGCTATTGCATTTCACGACTCAAAAGGCAAACTATTGAACCTTTTAAAAACAAAAAATGAGCATCAGATTTTAAACTGTTTCAAATGAAAATAATACTATTTAGATAATGGCTAAATAGGTAAGATTTCCTATAAAACACTATAATATCCCATTGAAACAAAATGCATAAATAGGCAGTCTTTACCCGACTGTTTAAAATCGGTAGATTATGTTGTTGTTGTCTCTTCAATTTCACGTCCGTCTTCCTTCACAGTTCTTCAAATGGTCCCGCATCACTCTTATTTGTATTTCCACTCCTCTTTCACAATCCTTACAAATAACTCTATACCCTTTTTTCTTGGAAAAAGTTATTCTATTAAGTTTTGGTCGAATGAAGTCCAATTTTCGGCCAATACTCGAACTTATTATTGAGGGTAACCTAGCGTTATGTAGGCCTAAAGACTTTGACTAATAAGCTATTTAAATTCACCGTTTCAAATCTTAAATTAATTTATGCCTAATTAATAATCTGTAAGAAGTAATGATATACAGGGTGTCCGAGAATTATCTGTACAATTTTTGGCTGTTATTAAAAGTCAACCATGAAGTGTAGAAATTCCAGTGTTGTCCCATTTTACAGAGAATCTCATTAAGTTTTTTCTGATACCAAGTTTTGACAAGTTTTTTAGAAATTCCAGTGTGTCCGAAAATTATCTGTACAATTTCATCTTTTAATAAAATTCTTGATAACACACGTAAAATTCTTAAACAAGATTATTTAGAATCTGTATTTTCAAAAGTTTCTTTTATTAAAGTAACGTTTTACAAACATTCGATATGTGCACCATCAGTGATTCGCAAAACATCCAATCGATAATCCAAATGTTGCCATGTACGCTGCAGCATATCCACATCAATTCGCTCAATAGCAGCTGTGATTCTTGCTTTTAAATCATCAATGTCTGTCACCCGCGTACAAAAAAGAAAAAAACTTGTCAAAACTTGTTATCAGAAAAAACTTAATGAGTTTCTCTGTAAAATGGGACAACACTGGAATTTCTACACTTCATGGTTGACTTTTAATAACAGCCAAAAATTGTACAGATAATTCTCGGACACCCGGTATATATTTACATACACAGGGTGTTCAAAAAGAAACGCAACCCGAAACGGAAAGAAAAGGGTTAGGTTACAATGAAATTCTCCCATTCGCCAATGGGTTGCGTTTTTTTGAACACCCTATATATATATATATATATATATATTTATTGTAATTGCATAAAATATTGCTATAATGTATATACAAAAAGTTTTCACCTTGTCTTGGATACCAAGTTTATTGCCTTCTCAGAAACAGCCTGTCAATACCTAATAGATAACACTGGTTAACAAAACAAAACTTTTTTCTGCTTCAAGTACTTCAATACCTTTTTTGACCAATTTTTGGGTGCTGATTACAAATATGGCAATGTTTTTACTGTATCGGGTCACAATGTTTTGGAATTTTGCGCATATAATCCAAAATTTGGCTCATTACGTAAAAGATTCTTATGAATTTTCAAAGCATTTCAGTTACTATTTACTTTAAAATGGAATAAATTACAATGTGTAAATTTCATTACGTGTATATTTCACAATGATTATACAATAGATGTTCAGAAATGAGTTTTTTTTATTTTCGATTCAGCACCTGGTTTATCTCTTCTCAGCATCCAGCAAAAGTCAGCCATCATGTGAGGATCCCATCGTCCCTTAACGTTTTCTGCCATCTTTGATATATCCTGGTGGAATCTTTCTCCGTGCTCATCAGACATCACCAAGATTTTCAGGGAAAAAAATCAAGATGACTGTACAAAAAGTGAATCTTTAGAGACATACGAGCTCTTAGGTCTTTATAAGCCTCTAGAAGTTCTTGGATGAGTATTTTATAGTTTTCAGCCTTATGACTGCCAAGAAAATTCTGGCACACACTCTTGAAGAAATTCCAAGCACATAGTTCATTTTGTTCGAGGTTTTCCAGAAATTCATCATCATTTAGAAGTTCTTATCTGAGGCCCAATGAAAATTCCTTCTTTCAGTTAGCAATCAGTAATACTTGTGAATTTGTCACACAAATACTGAAATCCACGACAGTCTTTGTTCAGGGCCTTCACAAAATTTTTCATGAGACCGAGCTTTATGTGAAGTGGTGGTAGATATATCTTTTTTGAATCAACCAATGGTTGATACGTCACTCTGTGCTGTCCAGGGACAAACGTTTCACGAGGAGTCCAGTCAGTCTTGATGTAATGTTGTTGTGTAGCCCCGCTGTCCCACAAGCAAAGAAAGCAGCAATATATGGTGTACCCACTTTGCATGCGAAGGAGGAGTCCAATCACTTTCAAATCACCACAGATATTCCACTGGTAGTTTTCATAATTAACAGCATTAAGAAAAATTACCATGTTTTCATATGACTCTTTCAGGTGAACAGAATGTCCAATTGGTACGCTTGGGTAGTTGTTACCATTGTGCAAAAGAACCACTTTTAAACTGCGTTTAGATGAATCAATAAAAAGACGCTACTTTCTGGGATCATGCTGTATATAAAAATAATGAAAATAAACTTTCTATATCAAAGCAGAAGCATAAGCGATTCACAGTTTTGAAATAGCATGAAACATTGGAACTTCTTTTTCGAAAGGATATCCGAACATCTCTATCAACCAAATTCCATTGTTTCAGTCTTGATGCCAAAAGTTCAGACCGCAATTTAGAGAGATACGAATCCCTTACTAAGTCATTCAGGTCATCTTGTGTGACGAAATGGGGTTCATTTTCATTACCAGGAGGACAAAACTCCGCATCACCAGCACTGTGTTCTGAAGATTCTTCATCAGAAGAGAAATGAAGCACTTTTTTGTCTTCTGGTGGTGCTGGAACTGGCAGTTCATCACTGTGAGGTACTGGTTTGATAGCTCAGTCAACCACAGGATAAACAATCTTATGCCTGTTTTTGGAAGTAAACCCAGTTATTTTGGTTTGGCAGAAGTAGCAGTCATTCACATAAGTTTTTGCCTCACGCCAAATCATTGGCACTGCAAATGGCACGCTTTTTCGTTCACGATTCAGCCAATGTCTTAGCTGGTTTGAACAGAAAGTGCAGCAAATATATGGTGCCCAGCTTTTCTCTCGCTCTCCAAGTTGACAACCAAAGTAGTGATGGGAGGCTGTTTTAATGAGTGGTGTAATGTTCCTGCGTTGTGAAGATGAAGTGAATAAACCACAAATGTAGCAGAATGAATCAGGTTTATTGCCGCAATCTCTAAAAGCACACAGTGTCATCAAATCTGAAAAGAGAGAAAAGTAGATGAAAGCATTGTTAAACACAAACATTTGAAAAGTAATCATTAATGAAAAATCTACAGGAAATACGGTCAACCAAACAAATCCACCTACTGTACAGACCCCCCCCCCGACCCGATATGCAAAAAAAAAGTTTATATTGGAAATCAGCACCCTCAAATTAGTAGAATACAGTTACTTTTGAGTCTGAAGCAAAAACTTTGTTGACCAGTGTAATATAAGTTTGCCAATTATCACAATTAAAGAAATCCGATTTTATTACATGCCATTATATAATTATGTAATAATGCAAAAACTTATTTTCATTATTTTACTGCTGTAGCGCTGCGCCCTGACATTTTTAGTACAGTACTTGTGACATATTGGTAATTATGTTGTACAAAAGATGAGAATAAGGTTTCATTACAGACTTACTTTCCTTTGGATAACGTGTCATTTTCAGCATTTCTTCACCGCACGACTTAATGTCGTTGGTTTAAACCGATGACTTTTTAATGGTTTAAACCAGGACTTCTCAAACTTTTTTCACTTGCGACCCCTTTGGATCAGACAAATTTTTTCGCGACCCTTCACTCAGTCATAAAAGCAATAGGTACTAACATTTTCAAATGTTTCTGCGACCCCCAATAATATTTACGCGACCCCTAGTTTGAGAAGCGTGGGTTTAAACCATGGGTCTCAAACTCATTCCAACTGCTCTCAACAATACATGTAGGCGTGCCTGTGGACACACACACACACACACACACACACACACACACACACACACACACACACACACACACACACGTCAATGGATTCGGTAATAGGTAGCAGAAAAGAGGATTTACTATCTTTTTTATATAACTCTAAAGAAACTTAAATTAGTATGATAGTTATGTGCTAACCAACATCTATTTAGTGCATCTTTGTGCTTATGATCCAGACTTAAAAAGGAATATTTGTCTTCAAATTCCTCTTCATTAATTCTATTTCGTGTGTGCCGCATTGGAAACGTTTGCGGCCCGCGATCTTGATACACCTCCTTTAAACCATTTGTTTAAACCAGCCAACCCTATTACTATTAGTGCGCATGTTTTGACGACTATCCGGGTGAAAATAGTGAATTCTGCTACTGAAGAATAATTCCGCTTAAAATGAAGCCATTTTTCAGCTAGATCTTATCGTGAACATGAAATGATTTTCTTCATCTGAAAATAATGAGAGATGAGAATCCTTTTGTTGTGGAGAATATTTTGCGTTCCAACTTTCAACAGCGGTTCCGTTATAGCAGTATTTAAAATAGTCGGTTCAATTTCCGTAGAGTTTTCCTTAAATTTGTTCTCGAAGTTGGAAGTTCTTATCCTTATATGAAAATGAAAAGGTTTATTGGCAGACTATAGTCCATATGACAGATATTATTAATACAATGACAGTTCATATACTAAGGATAGAAATATACACAATTGATTAGAAATAATACTGTAATGTCGAAGTTAAGTGGAGCTACAGACAGACGTTTTCGTACCAAGAAGTCCATAGCTTAGGCCTTAGAGGATAAATAGCAGGACTCATGGATAGCTTGGATGATCGAGTTGGTTGAGTTTTTAATTCTTTGCATTAGACTGTATTGAGCACGTCTTGTTACCTCCGGGAAAATCGGGACATTGCGGGTAGCAAACATTTGCGAAGCTGAGCATCTCGGGGGGTAATTTATGTAAGAGTCTAAAATACCTGTTGTACAGCAAATTTAGGGTTCTGCCAGAACCTTTTTTATAATTCACCCAGAGTTGCTGTCTGTATATATTACTGCAGAAAGTACGAAAGAGTGGGTCTTTAGCTTCACTTGTACAGAATCGAAAGTTCCTTATGGTCATATTCGCTTTAGCACACAGGCTTCAAGATTGTTTTCTTGTATCCGAGTCATCACTCAAGGAGCTGGTAATAGTTTGACCCAAATACTTAAACTCTTGTACTTCCTCAATTATCTCACCATTCATTTTAAACCTTATATCAGCTGGCTGATTACAGCTTTTAGGATGAAATTGCATAACCTTAGTTTTTGTAACATTAAAAAGAATATCATGTTTTTGCGAATACTCTTCGCAGACTTTTAGTAGCCGATCCAGACCTTTAACAGAGGGACTTATTGACACCATATCATCAGCATAAACTAAGTTATTTATCCTTGTGTTATCTATGCAACATCCCACTGTTGCCTCGTTAAGTGAAGCAATTAATCCGTCAATATACACATTAAACAGCATAGGGGAGAGCAAGGAGCCTTGTCTCACCCCGCAAGAGGAGCCAAAACACTCGGATAGTACATTGCCCCACCTAACAGTGAAAGATTGGTGGGAATACCAAAATTTCAATAAATTTAATATGTACATGGGAACCTTCCTGTCTTCTAGTTTTGCAAATAAAATATTGTGGTTCACCCTATCATATGCCTTACTTATATCTAGGAAACAGCTATAAATAGTTGAATTACTGTCATTGTATTTAGATATTGTTTCTTTAAGTACATAGATACACAGGTCAGTTGAGTGGGACCTTTTAAAGCCAAACTGATTAGGAGATGTCCATAGGAAATCATTTAATCGGAGTAACAAGAGTTTTTCTAGTAGTTTCGAGAAGCAGGAAGCGACAGCAATAGGCCTGTAATTATTGCTGGACAGAATGTCTCCGGACTTATTTTTGACCAGGGGCAAGATATATACCCTCATGAACTCTGCAGGGATATAGCTATGAGCAAGCATGGCTGATAGGAGCAATGGTATATGCAGACATACTACGTCATTTGCATATTTTAAGTGCTCATTCGATAAGTCATCTACCCCTGACGCAGAACCAGTCTTTAACTCTTTAATTAACCTCTTTACTTCAGAAAATGATATTAAAGTATTTTCCCTTGTCCCTCCCACAATCGTTTCGCTGCAATCTATCTTAAAATTATCCCTACTCACACTATTAAGAATGTTAGAATAGTGGTTTTTCCACAGCTTTGCAATTTCATCCTCCCCCGACACCCCATCGATTGTCGGAGGGAGGACATTTTTGACACCCGTTCGATTCTTAACAAATTTCCAAAATTTGTTGTTATCGTTATTTATGCGAGCTTCACAGGCGTTTGATGTTCGAATATATATATATATATATACATATATATACATATATATACATATATATATATATATAGAGAGAGAGAGAGAGAGAGAGAGAGAATTGGTGTGTAAAATCCTGATGTAGCCTTAAGTAGTTGTAATTTGACCTAGATTTGAGTTTCTTAATTAAAATCCTAACGCAAATGAAATTTAAAAAAAAATCGTTATATATGATAAAAGCGCATTCTCTAAACTTTTTAATGATATCCCTACCAACTTTAATATAAATGCAAATGATTAAAAATTTGAAATAAACAAAAGCTGTAACATGTAGGAGCTAATATAACTTCAACGACCACCGACGAAAATGTAGAAGGAATTTGCACTCATTTAAATAATTATATATATATATATATATATATATATATATATATATATATATATATATATATATATATATAACGACGCTTGTTTAGAAGAGTCCGCACTCTTGTGCGAACACTTTTCTAAAACGTCGTTCTTTACATTAATTATACTCTGTCGTTTGCAGTTAATATATATATATATATAATATGCGCATAGTTTTAAAATGTGGTTGAAGATCTAGTATGTTTATCAAAACTCGACACTTCACATGAACCCTTTTGAGTCAAACTGAACTAAGACAAATTAATAAACCGTTCCCATCAAAGACGTTATATATATATATATATATATATATATATATATATATATATATATATATATATATATATATACAGTATATATATATATAATGTGTGTGTGTGTGTGTGTACGTGTGTGTGTGTACCAGTAGGATACAAATCTTGAACAGACATCGATTTGTGGGTGATAAATCACGATGATAAATGTGTCGAGATTGAACGTTGTTTTATGGAATTTAGTGTCCTTATCGTTACTGTTCATTTCCGTTGACACTATCACCCTTAATTGGACATTGATGAAAATACTTCATTGTTACTTTAAGTTGAACATTAACTTTAAGAATTGTCATTCATTAAGTTTTTTTAACCTCGCTTCAAATTTGAATATTCTCACAACGTCGAATCGGTTTTTCAGAATCACTGTTGACAACAGTGATCAATATTTTTTCACTAATTGTCATGCACCCTGGTATCAGTGTTGTCAGTGTTGAATTAACTCGTTGTCACATCACTGGTGCTACCGTGCTACCTTGGCATATATAGTTATGAAATGAAAATGTTTATTGGCAGAGTATAGTCTTTATAGTATATATATATATATATATATATATAATATATATATATATATATATATATATATATATATATATATATATATGAGAGAGATTGATTGATTGATTGATTGACTGATTGATTGATTAATTGATTAATTTTCAATCCCGTTCTCTATTTCAGCGCGGGATGACGCAGCAAGAAGTCCAGTCCGTCAACGTTGCACTTCTCAAATTCCAAGAAAACCCTCAGGAGTAAGTATATAACCTTGGTTTTTGCTTCCGCGTGAATTGTTCATTCTGGCGAAATTCAAACTTGTTGCTCCACCTTAGACCTACATCTTAACGTGGAATTCGAACCACGACCCACCACGGGTAGTCAGAAATTATAAAGTCCTCGCCTGGCCTCGATCTCTCAACCCGATCAGCAGCCCAGCTACCTAAGGTACCCATTTATCTACCAACAGTTTTGTTGACTGGAAGGAGTATCAGCTGGGTGAGCTGCGCGCCGCCTACCGTCATCGGGAATCGAACTCGAGGCCGGTGGATTCGTAGTCAGCGATACTAACGACTCACACACACACACACACAACACACACACACACACACAAATAAAATTACTTTTCAGTTTTAAAATCTGAAATATTTACAAGGACTTTTTATTCCTAAAACTTTGAAAACAAACAAACCAAAATCCTTCATTCAGAATAAGAATAAAAGTTGTATCAAGTTTTACAATATTTCTCAATATTTTTCTTTACAATTTCGATATTTGATATGGCGTTAAAGATATCCACTCATTTGAATATGCCGTTGGAAGCATGGAAGTTTTTTAGGTAAAATTAATGGGATTAATTTTATTTATTACAGAAATAATAATAATAATAATAATAATAATAATAGAGGTAAAAATTTACAAAAGTAACGTTTGATTCTTTTACATAATTTTAAGTAAAATTATCAGTTGTATATTTATTAGAAAATCAGTTATGCTTTTAATGAAAAAAAAATTAGTATAAATTATGAAATTAAAAGTGGTTACTGAAATTAGCATATTTAAGATAGTTAATTGTGAAATGGAAATTAATTACTATGGTAATTAATAATGAAGTAATGAACTTGTCAGTGGTGGGCAAAAAGTAATTGATTACAAATAAAAATTACTGATGTCTGAAAAATAACGAAAATTATAAAGTAGAAATTACGTTAAACTGTAGGTCTAAGGTGGAGTGAAAATCTTGACCTTCGTCAGAATGAACAATTCGAGCGGAAGCAAAACCAAAGGATGTTTTTTATATTTCTTTCACCTACCCCATGTTGTAGTATAATAAGTGTGGATTAAGTTAGGTTAGGTTAACGTAACCTAACCTATAAAAACATCTACAACAAAGTAGTAGCTATTTTCTGTGTAGGAGAAGCGATAATACAAAAGATTATATATATATATTATAATATAATATATATATATATATATATATATATATAGATATATATTATATATTGTAAAACTGAACATAAATCAAGAAATTAAAAAGAAAATTTCATATCCAGAAATGAAAATCTGAAATTGAAAATGAGGAATTTGGAAAAGAAAAAAAGAATGAGCATCATATTTTCATTTAGAAATGAGAGTTGAACAACTTTTTAAACTTTCCTTTTTTTTCTTTTTTTTGCTAATTCCTTTTATCTGTCAGGAATTATAATTCACTGTCATTTTATAATTCCGTCTCGAAAGACTCGTAATTCAAAGTTTCAGCATTTGTGAATAGTTTTGTTTTTAAGAAAGAAGATTTATGGAGTTTTTTGTTTTTGTTTTTTTACGCAAAGAATTTAGAGAAAAACCATTTTGGATCTTTTTTGTTTTAAAGTAAATGGGATTATTGCCCCCCATTGTTGTTACTGCGAATTGTGTATGTACGTAAATAAATTTTTTGTTTTCGTAGGGGCGTTTTTGGGGTGGAGTTTCTATCGAAGATTACTCTCCATTGGTGGATGATAGGACCAATGGGAGCCAAGCGTTTCAGGAGGGGTCCCTCAAAGCACCTAAATCAAATAAACCAAATAACCGATGGTCTCTGTTTCAGTCTAACTCAAAGGTAAGGAACTAAAAATGTCATCTTTCCCCGAGTAGCTACTTTGTTCAAGATCAAAACTGGACGTAAAGAATACGTTTCATATATATTATAGTCTTTCTACTTTATTTGTATTCCTCTTGAGTAAAGGACGAAACTGAATTTTTGTTTCAAATATTTTTTACTAAAAGACAAAAAGCATTTCAGATTGAGTTTCTCATTTTTACTACTCCATGTAAATCTCTCTCTCTCTCTCTCTCTCTCTCTCTCTCTCTCTCTCTCTCTCTCTCTCTCTCTCTCTGGAGGTACTACTTTTCCTTGTAATTCTCTCTCTCTCTTAAAATTTTCATCTTGCTCCCACTTCAGTTTTAATTGAAAGTGTCTTGGGGCTTTGATTGATTATATATATATATATAGTCTTAAGTTCCAACATGTGTAACGGTGTTAGTCCAGTTATGAAAGTAAGTTTTTAAACTTTTTGAACGTTTTTAACCAATGATGATTACCTTGTGACATCATCGCATCATGGATGTTAGGAACAAAACAAGAAGTTTAATAACATTTATTATTATTATTAAGGTAAATTCCACAATACTTGTACGTAATATCTAGCGATATTTTTTGGCATTTTCACGGCTACACAATTTAAACATATAATGGGCATGAGGAGTACGTGATTGAAATAGTGGGCATGAGGAGTAGTACTTGATTGAAAAACTGTCGCCCTCAATTTTTTTTTTATTTGGGTGGGAGTGAGAGGGGGTGTCGCCAAAACAATTAAAAGAATTATGTTTAGGGTTGCTTAAATTCCTTCGTAACAGCAAAGGCCACGTGACGGAGGAGACCTATACAACTTTACGAAGGATCGTAGTTATACAATATCTGAACGCGGAGGATGGTCACCCATCCGATTAATGATCAAACCCAACGTCGCTTAATCTCGCTAATCTAACGGGAAGCGGAGTTACAACTTGACCACGACGTACCCGAAAGAATAGATAAATATTTATTAATATTTAACAGTGTTGTAGAAGTTTTTAAATATTCATTTGTTTAATATAAATATATTTTTTTTAAAATGGCACTGAAAACGGTCTTTAAAAGTCTTAAAATCGGACGCCAAACATTTGGTACGAAATGTTCAGTAAAAATCCCCAACATGAAAAGAGACCCCGAAATGGTTGTAAAAGCTGTCCAACGTGAAATTCGGCCATTGAAAGGTGATAATGACAAACTAAAGTTCTTGAATATGGAAATAAAACGTGGCTTTAATTCGCTTAATGGAAATTAATGATCTTAAATGGATGGAAAGTGAAATGTAGAACGCGTACCATTCTTAAGATATATCACGCGTAAAATCAAAATGACTGCATGTACGAGGCGCCTGGTACTAAAATATTAAAATATAGCTTCATACGCGGAAGAAGGCGGAAGAAATGATTAAAGATAAACTTTTAAGTTAGGTATCAGAATGAGAAGTGGTCGTAGAATGAAGACGAGAACGTCATTCGCATCGTAAGATAACCATCATCGTGAATCAAATAGCGAGACGAGACTCGTACTGGAGCTTTAAAAGTTATCCGCGAGGACGAAACACGAAAGGAAATAAATTCTCAAAAACATTTAAATTCACAGCGGCAAACACCGTTAACGATGATGACGTAATAATAATAATAATAATATTAAGTAGTGGAGACGGAGAGGAACTGGTACGGCGCTCAAGCCAGATGGACGCTGTCTATCGCGCTAACTTCTGAATTATTATTACTAGTACCGTCGGGAGTTGAACCCCCTCGACTTCACAGTGTCTTCTCCGTTAGGAGAAAGTGCCGAAATTCATGGAGGAAAGAGAGCATATAGTCATATATAGTTAAGGTTATACTTCACAGAGTCTAAATTGATTAATTACTAAAGAAAGAAATTACTGCCCAGTGTAACACTTCGATTCGAACCCGCCAACGGAAATCGACAAATTTTCAGGTCCGGAATAAATTTAAAGAACCGACCCCCTTCCTATATCTTAAAAACGCGTGCTGGACCACTTGACTTACCGGACCCATAACATTCGTACTAGCTGTAGCCCCTTGTCAGCGGCCCTACCTCGATTAAGGGGTGCTCAAATTCTAATTAAACAAAACTTCAATGATACCCCCCCCCCCCCATAAAAGCAGAAATTAACAACTGAGAGCCATCGTATAAATGTCATCAGTTAATTTCTCCCGTTTCATTATCTCAACAGGAAAGTTTTCAAACTTCAAACAGTTGTGGTCAATTTATTATTCTCTCTATTATTACACTGTAGTTGTATATAAATTGGGGCATTTTCTTCTTTATAAAGAAGAAGAAGAAGAAGAAAAATGTCATCGTATTTTTATAATTGTTTTGGCAGTCGTTATTTGCGACATCAGAAAGAACTGGAGTGAATTTTCTTGCTTATTATGGATGAATAGCGTGTGCGTAATTCAATTATTTTCACGTATTAATACCAGAACTTTTCATCATTAATAATTATTTATCAATAAAGCCGATAAATATTACGTTATAACGGGTCGAATCTCTTTAGCAACTGATCGTATCTATCTAAGTGTGATGGAATATCAGAGATGGGGCAGTGGATGACTGTCGAAATGTTCGCACTATATATATATAAATTAATTGATCGATGTATATCCTATTGATCTATTGCTGTACTCGTATTCTGCAGTTTGTATATGATAACGGTACAATCGTAATGGCTTTTAATGATCAATATTTTTGTTTTTATCCCCTGATACGAGTTATTTTATATAATTTATACATTAGTGTCGTGTTTCTAGTTGAGATGATTTCAGTTCTTTCAAAATCACTGTATATTCACTGTAGAATGTATACTCACTGTATAATCACACTATAATCTGTTAATTAATTTTATGGTTTATAGTTTAGCTAAGGAATGAAGATAACTTAATTACAATTCTACAGTATTCTACAATTGAATTTAGTGTAATTATTTTCCCTCCTCCAACATTGTTAACCAGCGAAAATGTAACTCGTAAACCGCGTCAGAATAAGTGTGAGAGTAAGTGTGATCATACAGGCTTATTTTGCCTACAGTTTAACGTGGAATCCGACCCACGCCCCATCAGCAGCCCAGCGTCTTAACCACTAGGCCACCTAGGGTACCCATTTATCTACCAACCACTTTCTTTATTGTGTGGAAGGATGAACAGCTGGGTTTTGCTGTGCGCCGGCTGCCGTCGGGTCTCGAACCCGGAGCTGATGGATTCCTAGTCAGTGACGCTAACCACTACACCACCGATATAAATCTTTAATGGATGTTGGATAAGGAAAAGCCCAATGGTTAGAGGAATAAAGTTTTCTTGGGGTTTGGGTTTTGATCGACATAACTGCCGAACATAGCCCCATCAAGTTTTAACTTCAGGCTCTGTTTCGGATCTTTTCCAACGATGATGCCCACATGAGAAAATGTTTATGGGTCTTTAAAATTTAAGACTAAATTTCGAGTCGAAAAAATATAAAGTCTCGGTATTTCATGTCCAATTACAGATTCTGAAGTAGGGCCTATTCACGCACCTGACAAACAATATTTCTTGAATACCTGTTTGAACATTTTTTTTTTATAAGGTTTCGTTAGAGAAAATTGCTTAGTCCAAATATTTGAAGATTTTGGATCCCTCGAAAAATTAAAAAAGACCAGCGACATTTTCATTTACTACACATAGACCAGGGGTCTCCAACATATGGCCTGCAACCACCTTTAAAGTTTAGATCTAAACCACAAGAGGATAGTAGTAGTAATAATAATAATAATAATAATAATAATTATAAACCAGATATAACTAAAAGCTTAGAAAACCAACTAAAATATACATAACATAACAATGGTGTTTGTCATGAATATATACCCTGTATATTCACACACTGTATATTATTTACACTATATTTTTTGTATTTAATTTGATTTGTTGTATAGTATAGTCTATAGTGTACGTCAACAAAAAAGGTCATTAATGAAAAGATTTCGCTTTGTTAAAAGTAACAAAATTTTGTGAAGGGATTTATTTTGAAATAGAATACTCAAACGATGTCACAACGGGGACAACAGATTGACGCGTACTTAATTAAAAATAGAGAACAACTCGTCTCTCACCTGCCGAGCAGTTTGACTGACCCCTTTTTTTTGTTAGGTTATATAGACCGAACAGGTGTCGTTATTATAGCTGTAATAAAGCGAATATAGAACAATTGTTAATAACGCCACACCAGCATGTTTGCCGGAAGCTTTTATCAATTAATTATTCACGTTATACGTTCGCTATTTTCACTGATACGCCAGTCAAACTCGCGCAATATTTCTCGACTCGTAAATATTTGAACAAATGTAGTACGTAAACAAGACTCGGATGTACTCTAAGACTTAGTGAAATTAGTTTTGGCAAGTAGTGCAGATGTGATTCTTTACTCTGACAGTTTAATTTCTTGGCCATGACTAATAATAATGATGATAATTATAATTTCATTACATAATTACGATTGCATGCGCATAATCACAGTAAGTAATTCGAGTTATATTCTGCTCAGTTTTTTTTTTCTTTTTTACTACGTAAAGATTGATACGCAAATACAGTGTAGGGTGCAACCAGTACACGGAATTCTATGATAGGATTTTTTTTTTGTTTGTCTTTACTAAATAATCGTCCTTCATGCATTTTTCTTAGTAGTTATATATAACTGTTTGCGTATTTATTTAATTTATTAGTATATGCGGAGTGTTTGCGTGCTTTCATCTATTCAAAAGAATTACGCAACAACGTGTATGCGCACTGAAAAAAAAGTTGGTTACGAGTTATATGAGCTTTGTTAACTCTTAATGGTGACTTGCCAGTCCACATTTTTAATCCAGCCATGCGTGCTATATTTACGATAACCATTAATCTAATTTTGTTACTCGAAAAATAAGTGTTTTGTGGAACAATGGCTCAGTTCTACTAACCATACTTTTTTTTTCTGATAACATTTAAATTAGTGACAATTAGTGAATCAATAATGGCTGGTAAATTATTAATTGTTTAATTTGGTGATTGTAATTAAGTAGTTTTTTGCTAATAATAATTAAAGTATTGAATACATTGAATAATTTAATACATTTTCCGTTTTCTTAAAGATACTAAAATACTAAATAATGAAATTGTAAATTCTCTTTGTTTTTATCATACAAATGTAACTACGTATTCTGTTATAATTTTCACTTCTCTGCCTATACCCCTGAAAAAATTTCACACTTATGCCTCATTGTCACTGTCACACTTATGGACATTAGGCAGAACAGAAGACAGGGAGTGCTGGAACTCCCGTTTCTTCTGTCACAGTCCTCTTTAGCTGATCTTTTTTCGTGTCTCATCTATCCTGTGAGTAGTCCAGCATACGCACACTTCTCTCCGTATTCCCCACTACATATACATGCGCCTTACACACTACATACTCTTTTCAAAACTAAAAAACTTCAAGAGCTTCCGAGTCCCCTGGTAAGGGGAACATAAATGTTCCCACTTCTGGCTCTCCCCTGCCGATATCGGGAACGCAGACCCGTGCAGCGGGGCTGGATCTGCTACTGCCCATTCGAGATGTTCTGGGCCTCTGTCTGATTCACTTTTCTTAAACTTCCGCAACATTCGTGGCCTTTTCTCAAATTTTCAATCTGTTGAACGCCACCTCTCTTCCTCTAAACCTCATCTTTTTTCTCCACTGAAACTCAGGTGTCTGGGACGACTGACAGCAACCCTTTCTCTGTACCTCTTACTTTCTCTATATTCAATTTCACTCCAAAGGTGGATGTTGCGTACATGTACGCAATGACCTAACTCGTTCTCGTATTCCCGAACTCGAATCTTCCGAATTCTATACCCTCTGGCTACGGCTTAATTGACAATCTCAAACTAAATATATCTTCGCTGTTTACCTTTCCCCTAATTCTAGTGATTATCCAAAATTCTTTAACTACCTCACTTCCAAAGTGGAATACATTTTATCCCGCTCTCCCTTTGCTGAAATCTCCATTTTAGGGCATATCAATGTTCATCACCACTTTTGGCTTTCCTCCCATTGCACTGCCATCCCTGGTGAACTAGCTTACAACTTTTGTATACTGAATGACCTGGAGCAGATTGTACAACACCCTACTCGTTCCCCGATCTCTTTGGAGATGGGCCCAACATTTGGATTTATTTCTCACCTCTCATCCTTCTTCTTACTCTGTGAAACTTTTTTCTCCGTTAGGCGCCTCCGATCACAATCTTATATCTGTTTCCTGTCCTATCGCTCCAATTCGGCCTTTGGATCCTCCCAAGAGGAGGCACATTTGGCACTTAGGCGCCGCTGATTGGGAGGCCCTTAGGCAGTACTTCTGTGATTTCCCATGGAATGATTACTACTTCCGTGGCCGGGGCCCTTCCGTGCAAAGCTGGGCACTTGCGGTATTTTTTGCGGTACTGCGGTACTACCGCACTACCAAACCGGTACCGCATAACGCAGTACCGCAAAGGATCGCTGAAAGTACAGCAGTACCGCTACCGCATTCAAATTTCCCGCGGTACTTTCCGCGGTACCGACAAACACGACTTTTCAAAAAATTAACACTTTTTTTGAAGTAAACCTTATTACAGGAGTACAGTAAGACGAATGCTGCGTGTGTTGCATCAGCCTAACTCTAGACACGTTAAGTTTTCGTTCAGAACATGTTACGTTGCCATCCTATCACAACGCCTCAGTGCAGTGCTTGCTTTTGAGCCGGTTGCACGTGTGTTACATTTCTGTGACAAAGATCGATTTTTAGCCATTATGGCAGAAAGTTCAGGTGCGAAATCGCCGATATGCAATTTCTGAAAATATGTGCTATTACTTGTGTTGTTCTTGTGTGCAGTACCGCAGTACCGCAGTACCGCGGAACGCACCAGGGGGACCTGAAAAAGTACCGCAGTACCGCGTAACGCACTGGGCATGCTGAGGTACCGCAGTACCGCGTAACGCACCCCCAAATTTTGGTACCGCGCCCACCACTGCTTCCGTGTGTGTTGAGCGCATTACAGAGGTGATTTTCTCTGGCATGGAGGCGTACATTTCATATTCTATTCCTACTACTAATGCAAAAAAAACTTGGTTTAACTTTACTTGTTCTAATGCTATCCGCAATAGAGAGGAGGCTTTCAGAAGGTACCGTCACCATCCAACTCTTGACTCTCACTCAGCTTATATTTCTGCCTGGAATCGTGCAAAATCTGTTCTTCGACTCGCCAAAAATTCCTTCATCCGACAACAATGTGAAAATTTATCCAATTCTAATAATTCTTCTCGCTCTTTCTGGCATCTAGCTAAGAACCTCTTCAACAACTATACTTCCTCTTCTTTCTCTCCTCTTTTTCCATTCCGACGGCTCAGTTGCTGTCTCTTCTCCTAACAAATTTACCTTAATTTACCTTAAAGCGCTTCTGCCTCAAGGGTGCGCTGCTCCCACGAAGTCCGCTCAGCGCCTCCTGAGGCGGGGCCACGATGGGGTCGTCACCCTTCTTTTCTCTTGCTCCTGCCATACGATTTGGTCCCCTATTGAATTTGTGGGGGCTGGTCTGGCAGAGGAATACCCTGGCACTGTGGGTTGGTCGGGTATGTTGGCTAAAAACATGTCGAAGTGTTTTTTAAAAGTATCTACTGGGACTGCACTTATATCTCTAAAGTACTGAGGCAAGGAGTTAAACAGGCGAGAACACTGCCTAGAGATACTATTATATTGAAGGGTTTGAATCCTTCTCAGACTGTTTGGTGGGAGGTGATATTTTTTACACATTCTGCCAGTTCTTGTTAAGGTGGGCACAATTGGTTCAGTATTGGGGGCAACTAAAAGCCCTTCTAGAATTTTCCAGGTGTAAATTAGGATGTATCTCTCAAACCTTCTCTCTATGGAATGAAGGTTGAGGCCTCTGAGCCTATCCCAGTAGTTTAATTTGTTTTTACTCACCTGTTGCCCATCAGGTTGTTTAATATATGAGGTAAAGGTTCTTTGTAGGCCCTCAATTTTTTGCAATTCATTCTGTTTGTGGGGAAAAATTGAGAGCAGTAGTCAATGCGTGGAAGGACAAGTGATTTCCACAGGGTAAGCATGGTCATACTGTCCCTAGTTCTGAATGTCCTCAGTATATATCCTATTAGCTGTTTGCATGATGAGGTTACTTTGTCAATGTGCCTGTTGAATGTTGCATCTTCAGATAATATAATCCCTAGATCCCTGACATGATCAGTTTGTATAATATCTTTTCCTGTGGGTCCAGTGTAGTTGAATTGTTCTTTCAGGTATTTATTTGGTCCATACTTAATTAGTTCAAATTTGTCTTCATTGAAGGCCATATTGTTTGCATCTGCCCATGCATATATAGTTTGTAGATCTTTTTGTAGCTCTACAGTCTTCTTTTTCTGTAGTTGGTCTTAGTATTCTGGTATCATCTGCGAATGACAGGAGAGAGCTTCCTAGGTTACAGTTTATATTGTTTAGCATTATAATGAATAGAATTGGTCCCAGTACTGTACCTTGCGGCACTCCACTAATCACTTCTTTTTCTATAGATCTTTCTCCATTTACAATTGTTATTTGTTTTCTGTCAGAGAGAAAGGCATGGATCCATTTTCCTATTTTTCCACAAATATCAAGTTCTTTTAGTTTATGGAATAATATATCATGGTCAACCTTGTCAAAAGCTTTTGCAAAGTCTAGATAGATGACATCAACATTGTGGTTTTCTCCCAAATATTGTAGGATTGTATTGCAATGATCTATAAGTTCAGTAAGGCAGATCTCTTGTGTCTGAAGCCATGTTGAAAGTCTTCTAAGAGATGTTCATTTTCTATAAAACTGACAATGTGCCTTTTCAGGACTTTCTCAAATATTTTAATAATATGGGAAGTCAAGGATATGGGTCTATAGTTCTTGGCTTCCTTTCTTTTGCCTCCTTTGTAGATTGGGGTAATATTTGCTTGTTTCATGATTGGTGGTATTCTACTGGTGTCTAGTGAGGATCTCCACAGGATTTTCAAAGGCAGAGAAAAAGTATGTTTGCATTCCTTAAGAATCTTGGCTCCAATTCCATCTGGACCAGGGGCTGAACTCCCCGGTAGCTCTGTTATTGCCTGTTGTATATCTCTAGTGGTTATTTGTATATCTTCCAATAATGGTCTGTCTTGGTCATTCACTTCTCTATCAAAAAATGCTGTAGTTTTTATTTTCTTTGCTACTACAGGGGTACTCCAGCTTAAAGCATATTGAGATTGTAGAATGTTTGCCATTTCCTGTGTATTAGATGTGAGAGTTAGTCCATCTTTAGCAAGCAATGGGCCAATGCTCGTTTTGATAACTGCTTTGCGTTTAGCATAGGTAAAGAAGAATTTGCTATTTTTCTTTATAGTGCCAATAGCTTTGTGTTCATTATCAATATTCTCTCTTATGGTTGACTCCTTTATTTTAAGTTCTAACATCAGTATCTGATTCCGGATGTTACTATGTCTTGTATCACTTAATTGCTTTGTCAGTTGTTTAGATAGCTTTGTTCTCTTTCTCATAAGTGTCCTTCTGTATCTGTGTTCTTTTGTCCGGTGCTTCTTTGTACTATCGTTTTTCTTTGGTGTGTGCTTGTATAATGCTGATGATAGCAGGTATTGTATTCTACTCCAGCATTCTTCTGGTTCTAGGTTTTCTAATTCATCTTCCCAGTTTATTTCTCCCAGACAGTTATTTATTGATGTCCAGTCTGACTTGTGCAGGTTTAGTTTCAAAGTATGGCAAGTTCGTTTGGCATGGGTCTTGCTTACATTTGTGGAGAGACAAGTTTGTGAATATGTGCATGACATTGTGGTCGGAGTGTATAGTTGGTGTTATAACAATGTGGTCAATTGTAGTTGCATTATTTGTCAGCACTAAATCTAGGATATTATTTTTTCTAGTTGGGCAGTGGACATGTTGTACTAGGAGCAGTTTTTCCATAAACTCTCATTCAGGTGTTTTTGATTTGGACCTTTTTGTCCCTGATTTCATACCACCATATTGGTTCCAGGTGCAATTTGGGAGATTAAAGTCTCCTGTAATGATTAAGTCTCTTGTTGAGTCTACAATAGCTGGGCATTGCTTGATTTTTTCCAGGACTTCAGTGAGCTCTAGATGGGAGCTATCTGGGGGGGCTATAGATATTCACTAGTATTATGTCTTTTTTATTTTAACTGAGCATGATGATTAGTTCACAGGCTCCATTTGAGTATGCCATGAGCAGTTCACTTTGAATGTTTTCAGTGATGTACATCAGGACACCACCATTTAGACGGTCTTCTCTGTCACATCTATGGGTGGTGTATCCTTTGATTGCAATTTCACTACTCATGATCATGGGGTTCAGGTGTGTTTCGGTGAGGGCTATAACTGTGCTAGTAGTGTTTTCCACTAGGCTCTTTAGGTAAGGTACTTTGGTATGGTTTGAGTTTGGGTAAAGGCCCTGGATGTTTAAGTAAATTATTGATACATTTGTGGAGCCGTTTGTTTCATCTCCCACATATAGGGCATTTGTAGGTTCCTGCTGGGGTTCTCGTTTGCTTTTGTATGAGGAGCCCAAGTGAGCTTTGAATGTCTTGTATTTGTTTCATGAGGTGGTAAAACCCCCAATGGGGTTTCATGGTTGCTTGCTGTACTATTTTCACCAGTGGGCTTACCTGGACCCGCTACATCAGCGTAAGATCTGGGTGCAGGAATGGTATTTGGTCTTGGGTTTTCTTGCATCCCTTGGGCCAAATAGTGCTGATGGATAGCAGGCTCACTATCCTGGTATTCTCTCCGTTGAGTTTGATGTGGTTGCAATCGGATTGTTCCCTTCAGGTGGGCCAGATTGCAGTTCTCTTTAAAACAACTTCTTTCCCACCATGAGCTCTGGCAAATTTGAGGATGGAGCGGTGGGTGAGCAAATGGGCATTCTCTTCCCTTAAGTCCATATTTACACAAGCCCCTCCTGTAATACTTGCATACTGGCCTCTTGGTTTCACTTTTGGCTTTTTGGTGACTGTGTACAGTGGGGTTGTTCACTTTGTTGAAGGTCTTAGTGTCTATTTCCTGTTCTTGTTTTCTCTCTTTTGGTGCCCTTTTTGCTCGCAGTTTCCCTCTCTCTAGGGTCTCATCCTGAGGGTTTCTCACTTTTTCAGCAAGCTCTGCATTCGCAATGATAATTTCCTCCTCCTGTAACTCACCTGCCAGTTCTACTTCAAGCTCTTCAAATTGCCTGTCATAGTCATCGCAAATTTGACGAGCACATCTAAAGCATGAGAATTTTCTTTTTAAATTTTGAAGGATGAGTAGGAAATAAATAGGTAGTTCACTACAACTGTAGTGTATCCATAGTCTGTATTCATCACATTTTAATGCATGTAGGCTGCAGTCTAATGCACATTTTATGCATGGGTTTTTGTTTTTGTTTTCTTCCTCTGCTATGTTGACTTGCACATTGGTTTTAGTGTGGAGAACAGTCACCAGTGAGTCCATTATTTATTTTATTTTTTTTATTTTTTATTTTTTTCGTAGATATTAAAATATTTTGCAAGGGTTTAAGTTTATTGTTTATTATTTACTTTTATTAATTATTATTTATTTATTTATTATTTACTTTTATTATTTATTTATTATTTACTTGTATAATGTTTGTACTCGTATTTGTTAAAATATTTTAACTAAGAAATACTCATCCCAGATCAATTGGATTTTATGAGTATATTTGTAATTTATTTTTGTAAATATACTTTGTAATTTTTTGTAATTTCCTATAACGAAAAGTGCCCACCCAAATTCTTTAATTATATTTTATTTATTTTTTATTTTTTTGTTTCTGTTTCCTTTCTTTCGATGTTTCGATGGTCGGGTGTATTTCGAGAGGTTTCTGACCTTTGCGTTTTATGACCTTTTTCCTGCCTTGTTTCAAACTTTCACGAATGCCCAACCGTATTTCGTTTTTCGTTTTGAATATATACGTTAAAACTGGTGATAGATGATGTAAACTGTATTGCACTTTCTTTATTTTAATGAATTTCACTTTATAATTTATATGCACGGATTCACTGATACTTTATGCACTTTCGGGTGCAAACAGAATAACCGCTGAGTAGATTTTTCCCTTCTAATTTGGGTGTTTAATGGAGAGAGTAAAACAGCATGTCCATTCACAGACACAGGTTAAACTCTTCGCTCAAACTTTCGCTTACAATTCAACCCTGGACGATTCCGGTGCTGTTCCTCTATCCCCCCCCCCCTCTGACTTTATTATGTCTGAAATTAGAATCTCTTCTAAAGAGTTTTTTTCTGTCCTATTTGGGCTCAACTCGAGGAAGGCGTACGGTCCTGATGGTGTTCCTCCTGTTGTTCTTAAGAACTGTGATTCTGTGCTAATATCCTGCCTAAGCAAACTCTTTCGTCTTTGTCTTTCATCTGGTACTTTTCCTTCCTGCTTGAAGTTCGCTTTCATTCAGCTTGTCCCAAAGAAGGGTGACCGCTCTCAACCCTCCAACTATCCCCCAATTGCTTTGATTTCTTGCCTTTCCAAAGTTTTTTAATCTATCCTTAATAGGAAGATTCTTAAACACGTTTCTTCTCACAATCTTCTTTCAGATCGTCAGTATGGATTCCGCAATGGACGCTCTACTGGCGATCTTCTTGTTTATCTCTCTGACTCTTGGTTATCCTCCTTTCGGGATTTCGGTAAAACTTTTGCTATTGCGCTTTACATATTAAAAGCTTTTGATAGAGTCTGGCACAAATCTTTAATTTTGAAACTGCCCTCCTCCGGTTTCTATCCTTCTATCTGTGCCGTCATCTCTAATTTCCTTTCATCTCTACTTTTCCTTTCTGGCCGATGTATAGCTGCGATTGTAGATGGCCACTGTTCTTCTCCTAAAGCTATTAACATTGGTGTTTCTCAGGGTTCTGTCCTGTCACCCACTCTTTTCCTTTTATTTATTAATGCTCTTTTAATTCGCACTTCATGTCCTATTCACTCCTCTGCCGATGATTCCACTCTTCACTTCTCCACCCGCTTCCCAAAGCGTCCCTCACAGCAGTAGCTTCACGATTCGCGTAGGACGGCTATGGGACACCTGACGTCTGCTCTTTCTGCTATATCTGATTGGGGCAGAGAAAGCCTCGTGGCTTTCAATGCCTTAAAAACTCAGTTCCTCGATCTGTCTACTCGTCACAATCTTCCACACAACTATCCCCTTACCTTCAACACACACAACTCAATCCTTCCTCTTCTCTTAACACTCTTGGCGTTTCCTTTTCTCGTAATCCTTCCTGGAAAAATCACATGTACTCTCTTTCTAAAACAGCTTCTAAGAGATTAGGTGTGCTGTACCGCCTCCGCGGTTTCTTCACACCCACTCAGTCGCTGTCTCTGTACAGGGGTCTTGTTCGCCCCTGTATGGAGTATGCTTCTCATGTGTGAGGTGGCTCAACCGACACAGCCGTACTTGACTGGGTGGAATCAAAAGCTTTTTGTCTTATAAATTCCCCGCCTCTTACTGATTGTCTTCAATCTCTCTCTCTCTCTCTCTTAGCCGCAATGTTGCCTCACCCTCTCTTTACTATCGCTATTATAACGGACATTGTTCTTCTGAACTCTCTAACTGCGTGCCTCCTCCTTTAAGGAGAGCACGCAGCACTAGACTTTCTACACTTTCTCATCCCTTTTCTGTCCAACTATCTAACGTAAGAATTAATCGGTATTTTTAATCTTTCATCTAGTCAACTGGTCAGCTCTGGAACAACCTTCCTCAATCCATCTTTCCTCTCCTTAATGTAATGATTTAATATAACCTATGACCTTCCATCTTTCAAACGCAGAGTGTCTAGGCATCTCGAAATCCCCGGACCTTGATTTTGGCGCTCTTCTTCTTCTATTGGGTGGGGGTGGGGTGCTTTTGCGAGCATTTGCCCTTGCTCCCTCCTTCCTGAATAAAAAAATACTCTCAGAAACACATTTCTCCCTCTATTCTTCATTACACATACATACATTTTACACACTGCACAATCTTTTCCAAAAATTTATGAAATAAAAGTAATAAAATGGCATCATGGGCCTCAGAGACTTTCATTTTGGCCCTCTCCTTCTTATAAAGGGGATGGGGGGGCGTTTTTGAGGGCGCTCGCCTTTGCCCCCTCTTTCCTACATACAAAAAAAAACCTTTTTGAAAAATCCATACCTATGTCTATACCTCTTGAAAAAAAAAAATTTCACTCGTGCCTACATTCCTTTGAGAAAATCCACGTGACCTATGCCTATAACCACTTAAAAAAATAAAATTTACAGTACCTATATTTATCATGCATCACACAATAAACGTATTTAGAAATTGAAAAAGTTTTCTTAGAATTAGATCATTCTCATTCACAACCTTCTTGTTGTGACAAGGCCATGTTGAAAGAACAGACCTATATTTAAACTTTTTTTTAATCTTATTTGCAAAGAAGGATATTTTGTTCGATTACATACGGTCACACTAATTCTATGCCTATAACTTATTTCTATACTGCGCATATATATATATATTATATATATAATATATTATATATATATATATATATATATATATATATATATATTATATATATATATATATATGGAGAGAGAGAGAGAGAGAATTTTTTGCCTGAAATTTGCAATTAGACGGGGTAACCCCAATATGTATACATAGCGTATATACTATATATAGCCAACTGAGGAATTCGTGCATGAATACGTGCATTTTATACCAAGACACCTGTTGATAATACCTGCATGTATATAATGAACACCTGTATACGGGTTAGATGTAGTGAGCAGTGCATTTGATATTCTGCAGTATTCAGTTTAGCTATATCTCGTGTTCTTGGTAGATTAACTATAGTTACATCACAATTCAATTTTCATTTGTGTATAGTAAATAAGTTATAATTACGTGTCGCGTTTATAATTTTTGTTTTTAAGAATGTGTATACACGTTTATGTAATTATTCCCGTGAAAGAGTTGTGTAAAGAACCGTTAATTACAATGCTTTGTGTGGGAGATAAACTGCGTTGTTTGAGCGAGCGAAGCTGTACTGAATTTTCGTAATGTTTTGTTCGTGAATTAATGCGTATTAAAATGAAAAGATGATGTATTAAAATAACAGTACATTCACATTGAAATAATACTATATTCATACCTACAACCTACATTATATTATTATTTAATTGAGTGATAAATATTTCTAGTTATATTAATATTATTGCGGGGACAGTATCATCTGCAGTATATGAGAAAACTAGGTCATCAAACCATTTTTATTTTACTTGGAAATTCAAAGCTATTCTTTCTTTCTTAAGCAAATAATAAATAATAATAATCTTAATTGATGAATGCAAATACTAAATAATTTTAAACCTTGTTAGTAACGACAAACGATGCAGTATATATATATATATATATATATATATATATATATATATATATATATATATATATATATATATATATACACGAGTAGTATGGGTGAAAAAATGTTGAGGGGGGTAGGGGAGTGCCAGTGCCAAGGAGGGCAGGGGTGCCACCTCCCATACAAACTGAATATAGAGTATAGTAACCTAATCTAACCTAGCCTAAACAGGAAAATAAATGAATATAGAGTATAGTAACCTAACCTATTCTAACCTAAACTGGAAAATAGTGCACCGTATAGTAACTTAACCTCACCTAATCTAACCTAACCTATTTCAACCTAAACTGGAAAATAATTTTTTGTACACACACACACACACACACACACACACACGTGTTTGTGTATGAGATGCCATACTATGAACTTGAGCGGCCACCATTTTAAAAGATGACCACCTGATGTTTAAAATTAGCACGCTGACCCATTGTTACTATGAATGTAGAGTATAGATTCCACGACAACACTGTCTTAGGCGTAACTGATATTACACCATCGGGTCGAGCCCCCAACCTAGGCCCACCACAAACGAACCTGGTTGGCCAACATCTTAAGACGCATACATAGACAATTTAAAAATGAGTGAGGAATAGAAACACAATTGTATACAATACTTATTAACATACAGTCTTAAGAGCATTTTCGTTATATATAAAAGGATACAAAAGATATCAAATGGCAACAGACCGGCTGGTCCCTACGAGGCTGTCTGTTTAAGAAGAAAGGTTAAAAGAAGTAAGAACATTTAAAGACGAGTGAAAGTTTGAAAACAAAGCGGAGAAAAGAGGTTGAGAGGTAGGAAAGAATTTAAAGATAGTGAACATTTTAAAGTACAGAGGAGGGAATCCAAGTGAAAATTCTATGATATTTCTATGCGCTAAATATGCTTCCAAATGGGGGTTTAAGGCAAGACAAGCATCTAGTTTCTTTTTAAAGGATTCGATCGAATTACTTTGGACTACGCTGGCTGGCAATCCATTCCACAAATTAACTATACTATTGAAGAAAAAAATGTTTAGCTTCATTAGAATTAAAATGTTTACCCACTAATTAGGAACCCTTACCGCGAGTTCTGTCTGCATTCCTTAAGGTGAAATATTTTTTGGTGTCGACATTATCAAAACCTTTAATTATTATTTTAAACACCTGGATTAAATCTTCTCGAATTCGCCTTTTTACAAATGGGAATAAATTTAACGTTTCTAAATGGGCAGCCTATGATTTGTTTCTTAGTCTAGGAAACACCGTCTGCCATAAAAAACGTTCACTCGAAAAACATCCGTGGAATCAACATTTTTCAAACAATCAATATGAAATTTATACACACAAAGATACATAAAACCGAATTTCAGTTCGAAGCTATCAAAAATAACGATTTATTAAATATTTCTCTAATAATACTACAACTGATGCTCGACAAACTAATCAAGAATCCTTTATTTCCATTTTCACTTTTGTAAATTCTAATATACGATTTTTTTTGCAGGGTTATAAAATATAGTGAATATGCCATTTTCAGAGAAAGATAAGATTATAATTAAGCATTATAGACTAGAAAAGGAGTATGGATGAACGAAACTTCTCTCCGAATTCCCCAACAAAGGATGGACTCTTGGTGGTTTGGGAAAGCTTCTAAAGAAAATTGACGAGACTGGGGATATCAAAAGAAGAGAGGGAAGTGGGCGACCAAAAACTGTTCGCATACGAGACAATATTGACGACGTCGAAGAACGTATATTAAGTCGGGAAAACCAGCCAGGAACCCATATGACACCAGCTCGCATTTCAAAAGCGTTATAATTTTATCAGAAACTAGTGTGAGACGCATAATTAAACAATATCTTTAACTAAAACCTTTCAAAGGAGTGCACGGACAAAAGATTACTTAAACTGATGAGCAGAAACGAGTTCAAAGATCAAAACAAATCTTACGGCGAGTAACATGTGATAAACTTTCAAAGGCTTTTTTCACTGATGAAAAAAGATTCACTGTGGACTGTGGAGCCACCTCGGAACAGTCAAAATGACAGAGTTTGCTCGCACGTCCGATGTAAGAATGAAATACCTGATAGCAGACTTTTTACAACCAGAAGTCACTTCTCAGCTACTGTCATGGTGTCAGTTGGCATATCAAAGTTAGGAGAAACGTCCATTCATTTTATTGAGCCTGGTGTAAAAGTCAATGCCGAGTACTATCGAAGTACTCTGCTGCGAAACATGCTTCCCGAAATGCAAAATCTGGCCAACGGTAGTTTTATCTTTTTCAGCAAGATTGAACAACGTCCCATACAGCAATATCAACTGTGGAATACTTAAAAATTAACGTTCCAGAATTACTTGAACCCCAAAATTGGCCACCTAACAGTCCTGACTTGAACCCAGTTGACTATGGAATCTGGGAAAATTTGGCACAGAGAGTTTAAAGGAGCAGGATGAGAAATGTTGATCACTTACGTCAGCTTTTTGTGGAGAAGTGGGAAGAGATACCACAGGAGCAGATCGATCGAACCATTGATGAATTTTGTCAAAGATTGAAGAAAATTGTTGAAACAGAAGGGAAACACATTGAACAATTTTTTTAATAGGAATTCCAAAAGAGTAAAATGTTAATTTGATTTCTTTTGTAAACTTAGGATTGAAGTTCTGTTTCGAAATTCAAAATCCTTTTTTTATTTTCATGGTTTTTTAATGGAGGCATTTCCTATATTTTATAAATCTTATGATGTATTTTATAACTAAAATGAGAGTACAAATTTTATTACCAAAGTTTTACCGCCTTTGTGGACTCCCAGAATTCGAAACTGGAGCGACGTTCACCAACAAAATTTGTTGAACATAAACAATCCTCATTAAATCATTAATTTTGAATATAATAATCTGAAAATTGATGTACATATATACTGTTTACATAGTTTTGCTCTGTATGAGTTTCATTATGATTGGTTAATAAATGTTGATTTCATGGCTGTTTTTAGAGTGAACCCTTTTTTTTGGCAGACGGTGTATTTACAATATCATGAAAGAAATCGAGCAAATTAGTAAGACAAGAACGATTACATCGAAAACCGTGTTGAGAATCTTTGATTAAATTATTAATTTCTAAGTGATTAACTTATATATATATATATATGAGAGAGAGAGAGAGAGAGTTACAAGGAGTTACAAGGAAAAGAAGTACCTCAAAAGGCCTTGCGGCCCATACCAAGGAGGTACCAATGGCAACGGGTGCCAGGGAAAATTTTGTACACACTCAAATAGTGTGCAAGATTTGGTCTAACCTTTTCTTGAACTGATCCACAGAGGAACTGTTCACAACTTCTGAAAGTAACCTGTTCCATGTGTCACAGATCTTATATGTAAAGTAATTCCCACACACACTAGTCCTAAACCGTTTGAAATCCAACTTCCAACCATTGTTGCGAGTTGGGTTATCATTTAAACTAAACATACTTCTAAAATTGACATCGTTGAACCCGCGTAAGAGCTTGAAAACCTCGATCAGTTGACCGCGCAGCCTCCGAGTTTCAAGCGAAAACAAGTTCAGGGCGCGTAACCGTCGATTGTAGCCCATATGCCTAACGGAAGGGATTAACTTTGTGGCCCTCGCCTGCACTCGCTCCAGCCTCAATATCTTTCCTGAGGGTGGGCGACCAGAACTGCACAGCAAACTCCAGGTGCGGCCGAACAAGGGAATTGTACAGTGAGAGCACAATCTCCTTGTTCCGAAACTGAAATTGCCTCCTGATATAACCCAATAGTTTCTGGGCTTTCTTTTCCACCTCTACACACTGTTTCATAAACTTAAGGTCGCTGCTAATTAGCACACCCAAGTCCTTTTCTAAATCAATCACCTCGATATTACTACCCAACATCGAGTAGTCCGACTTGGGATTGGCGTAGCCAATGTGCATCACTTTGCATTTACCAAAGTTAAACGGCATTTGCCATTTTTCGGACCACTCTCCTATCCTACCTAGGTCCGCACGCAGTTCCTCGATCGCTTCGGGCGTCCCAACATTGGCCCCAAGCTTGGTGTCATCAGCGAATTTGGCGATCCGACTGACGATGCCACCGTCGATATCATTTATGTAAATGATAAACAACAGTGGCCCCAAAACGGAACCCTGAGGAACCCCACTAGTGACCGAGGCCCAACCCGAACTAGCCCCTTTAATTACCACCCTCTGCCGCCTATTCCTCAGCCAGTTTTCAATCCACCTACCTATTTCCCCACCGATACCCAGCGCGCGCACTTTTGCCATTAGCCGGCGGTGAGGTACCTTATCAAAGGCTTTCTGAAAGTCGAGATAAAGTATATCAATCGCCCTACTCTTATCGTACTCACTCAACATGACGTGGAAAAACTCGAGCAAGTTGGTGAGACACGACCTATGCCGTCTAAATCCATGTTGGGAGTCCCCAAGCAGCTTGTAGGAATCCAAATGGTCAACGATCCTATCAGCTATTATCCCTTCTAATAATTTACCTACAACTGAAGTGAGACTAATGGGACGATAGTTCCCTGGACTTTCGTGATCCCCTTTCTTAAAGATAGGGGTCACGTTGGCTTCCCTCCAGTCACCAGGAACCTGGCCCATCTCCAACGATTTGTTGAAGACTGTAGCCAGGTGGGAAGCCACCTGGTCGCGCACTTCTCGCAACACTCTGGGGAGAAACTGGTCTGGCCCAGGAGCCTTAAACCGCTCAGTTTGTCTATTCTATCGGCAACGACTGTCGCGGTACATCTAACACTATCCAGGCCAACACCTTCGTGCCTCACGCCTGGGTCGGGGATGACGCGGGTATCCTCCCTGGTGAACACTCCCGCAAAGTACTCATTAAGCACATTAGCGATGTCCGCGTCGGAGGTCCGCAGAACGCCGCTTCCGTCCTTAACGGTCCTATCATGCTTCTAATGGGCTTTCTACTATTAACATAACTGAAGAATTCCTTAGGGTTTCCCTTGCAGAGGCTTGCCACCCGTAGTTCTTCGTTACGTTTCGCTAGCCTAACCTTCGCCTTCACTTCCCTACACAGGCGGACATACGCTTCAGTGTTCTCGTGGGAACGAGTGGCCTTCGCCCTCCTATACGCTACTTTCCTATTTCGGATAGCCGAAGCGATGTCACGATTGAACCACTTAGGCTGCGTTGAAGCAGGGGTGACCGGTTTTGAGGGTATGGCAGCAGACTGCAGCACCATAAACTCGTCCCCGAATGCACCCACACTCCCTCAACATCGCCGCCAACCTCTAACCCCATCTCTCCTACGCTATCCCTGAGGCTAACAAAGTTCGCCCGCCGGAGATCGAGCTTACTGCCTCTCGAGTTACTACGCTTCACCCGAGGGACGCACACACGGAACCTAATAAGACCGTGATCACTCCCGCCCAATGATTCGTCAACGGTGAGGCCAGTGACGAGGTTGTCTTCGGTCGTGAATACTAAGTCTAGAACGCTTTCGCCTCGTGTAGGCTCGTTGACCCACTGAGTGAGGAAGTTCTCATCAGCAAAGTCAACTAGCCTCCTCCCTTCAGCATCGGCAGTCCTGTTTCCCACTTTATGCCGCGACAGTTGAAGTCTCCTAAAACTACACACACCCTATCCCCTAGCAGGCTACTGAGTTCGGTGTACAGGCTGTATCCTCCTCGAGGAGGAGATGCGGAGGTCTGTACATCAAGATTAACCTATAGTTCGTCCCTCCCACGTTCAGATCGACGCCAAGCAGCTCCCGTTCCGACCGGAACTGGCAGTCAACCAGACTCAACGTGTCTCTGACGTATATTAGTACCCCACCCCCTCCCCACGGGTGCGGTCTTTGCGAAACATTCTATACCCGGGAATTTCGAACTTCCCAACGTAGTCCCTACGATCAGTATGAATCCAGGACTCTGTGATAGCAACGATATCCTGGTATTCTGATGCTAAGAGCGCCCGTAGCTCGCAAAACTTGTTCCTGATCGACCTAGCATTAAAAAGCATTGCAAGGAGGGAGCCTCCCCTATTCTGACCGCCCCCTAGCACGACCCGTTTCCCGAACAGCCAGGGCTGTCGGGAGTTGAAGAGCCCCTCACTAACGAGGAGACAATCTCCGCAGGAGCCTGAGCCCCCTCCAACGTGGAAGGAGAAATTACTTCTCTGGATTAATTATAATATAATTAATCCAAAGAAGTAATTTCTTCTTTATACTTTGTTACTTTTCAGATATTAATTATTTTTATTTGTAATCAATTACTTTTTTCGCACCACTGCACAGAGCTTTATTCAAAGTTAACTTTTGCATGTATCTGAGCACAGCTGTCCCAGTATACACACATTGTTTATCACGGCAATATATATATATATATATATATATATATATATATAATATATATATATATATATATATATATATGAGTGATAAACAATTTGCATATATTGGTACAGCTCTGCCCAGATACATGCAAAAGTTAACTTTCAATGAAGCTCCGAGTTCTCTCTCTCTCTCTCTCTCTCTCTCTCTCTCTCTCTCTCTCTCTCTCTCTCTCTCTCTCTCTCTCTCTCTCTCTCTCTCTCTATATATATATATATATATATATATATATATAATATATATATATAAATATATAAATTATTATTATATATATATATATATATATACTGTATATATATATATAAAACGAAAATGCTCTTAACAGTCTGTATATGAAGAAATGTGTTTTAAAGGAATCTGTTGACATTTTAATAAGTATTGTATACAATTGTGTTTCTATTCGTCACTCATTTTTAAATTGTCTACAGTATGTATGCGTCTTAAGATGTTGGAACAGCCAGGTTAGTTTGTGGTGGCCTTAGGTTGGGGGCTCGACTCCCGATGGTGTAATATCATTGTTATGCCTAAGACAGTGTTGTCGTGGAATCTATACTCCCCATTCACGGTATGCCATCACACACACACACACACACACACACACACATTTATATATATATATATATATATATATATATATATATAATACACACACACACACACACACGTTTTATTTTCCAGTTTATTCGTTTATTCTAGGTTAGGTTTGGTTATGCTAGGATAGGTTACTATACTATATTCAATTTTTTATTTTCCCCAATTACCCCACCACCCACTCGACATTTTTTCGCATGTACTACTACATGTACGAGTATACTGTACACTGAGTGTACAGTATATCAAGGTAAAAATATACTAGCGTAGATGCTTGGGAGCTTAATTCAAAAGTTTAAAATGATATATTTTGAAGTTGATGATGTGAATTTCTAAATCAAAGGGAATTGTTAAACTGTAATCTTATCAGTTTCTCCCCGTCAGTATGGAGAAAGCGGGACATAAATTAGATGATTTTTTCATTGCTGAAGAAGAGCAGGTTCATCTTTCGAGGAAAGTTAATGAAAATTCAACCAAGGTTAAGAAAAGTACAAATGTAATTTCCCCGGATTTGAAAAGAGTGAAGGAACCTCTTTGTATGAAACACTCGTTTGATACATTCTCCGGATTTTTCTCTAATTTGTTTTCTGGCTCCTCGAAGCCAACTCTCGAGAAAGAAACTGTGGTGAAAAAATGTTCCAACGATACTGGAACTGTCCCCAAACTGAAGCATTCTGTTAAAGGACGGAAGGCATCTAGTTCTCGTAAATCCCTCGGCAAAGACTGTGATCTGGGATCGAAGAAGGTTCGACCCGTCTCCTTTTCCTCCGATTTGGAGGGGAAACGTACTTCCCCTCGCAATACTTGGAAGACGCGCTCCGCCAGTGAAAAACCCACCAAAGGCGAAAGAATTTACTCGGATGAATATCAAAGGGATAAATCCAGTCAAAGTTTGAAAAAGTTTGCAAACTCTTTGGTTTCGGATTTAAATTCTTCTCAGATTGAGAAACCAAAGAAGACATTACGACGGGCCCATTCATACGCATTCGACGATGATTACGCTAGCAAATATTCTTCTTTTTCTTCTTTAGATTGCCAGAAGACTTGCTCCCTTCAGGAGATTACCCTTGAAGAGTGTGTCGACGATATAAACGACGATATATTCGATAGTCAGCCAACACCGACAGTTCAAACGGAGAGGAGAGAGTCTTTATCTCCGGGAATGAGCTTTTCTTTAGTTAATTTGGAGGAATGTGCCAAGGTCAGCCAGAGTGTGCTGAGTACTCTAAAATCGTCGGGTTTGAGTAACTCAGTGTCGTGTCTCTTCAGAGAAATCACCAGCGTGAAAAATCTTCAAAAGAATAACACGGAATCGCTGGAGACGCTAAAGGCAGGGGGGAAACCGAAACTAGATAAGCGGGACGAGGAAAAAGATATTTCATCGACTCCATTTTCAGCACGAAAGACGAACGAGCAATTCTCTCCTACCTTATTTGGCTCTTCCCTCAGAAACGAGTTTAAATCTTCATTTAACGTTTCCTCATCGTCTCCCGTTTTGTCACCCCTCCCCAAAACCACCATTTTTTCATCGGTTAATTCTTTACCTCGCTGCTTCCATGATGGAGATTTAATTTACAAAGGTCGAAATAACGATGCTCCGAGTTCAAAAAATGAAGTGTCGATAGAACAGTCTTTCATATTTAAATCGCCGCTCGATGTTACATTGCTATCCAAAGAAAAAACGGCAATTTCGAAATTGTTTGGAATTTTTCAACCCACTCAGGTATGTCAATCAGACTCAGAGATGCGATCTCATATACAAGTTTTCAAAGTCGAGAACACATCATCTATTTACTTTGATTATATATATATATATATATATATATATATATATATATATATATATATATTACTGCAAACTCCGACGAGACGAGACGAAACGGTAAACCGCCGATTGCCTAGGCATTCCGCGGATTCCCCGTCGATATTTGGCAAAGACCGAAATATTCTTTTATTTCGCACTTTGTCTAAAGCTTAACAAGCAATCTGAGGAATGCCTGCATTGGATTAGTCAAGGTCTATAGTAAAGTGTTATTTAGGACTTTGGCTGGCATTCAGGCAATCTGCAAAAAGTGCCTAATAAACAGGTTTCATCGGAATAACGCACACCATCTCCAAAAACATTTTATTTTTCCATAACTTCTTGGATTTATAGGTTTCAGCCCGGTTAGGGCATACAGTTGACCTAACCGGGCTTTCAATGTTATTCCGATGTCCGCCATTAAAGGCCCGGTTAGGTTAACTGTATGCCCGGTTAGATCAACTGTATGCCCTTGACATTGGTTAGGTTAAGTCGTGTTATTTTCGTTAAAACTAACGAAAATGCAACTTAACCTAACCAATTGTCAAGGGCATACAGTTGACCTAACCGGGCCTTCAATGGCGGACATCGGAATAACATTGAAGGCCCGGTTAAGTCAACTGTATGCCTGGATTTTTTTTTTTTTTTTTTTTAGAAATTTTTTTTGAAAGTGCGTTAGTTCTTTGATCATCCTCAGATTGCCTGTTAAGATTTAGACAAAGTATGAAATAAAAAGTTGAAACCTGTTTATTAGGCACTTCGCAGATTGCCTGAATGCCAGCCAAAGTCCTAAATAACACTTTACTATGGACCTTGACTAATCCAATGCAGGCATTCCTCAGATTGCTTGTTAAGATTTAGACAAAGTGCGAAATAAAAGAATATTTCGGTCTTTGCCAAATTTCGACGGGGAATCCGCGGAATGCCTAGGCAATCTGCGGTTTACCGTCTCGTCGGAGTTTGCCGGTAACACACACACACACACACATATATATATATATATATATATATATATATATATATATATATATATATATATATAACCTTTGGTTTTCCTTCCGCCCGAATTGTTCATTCTGACGAAGGTCAAACTTGTCACTCCACCTTAGACCTACAGTTTAACTTGGAATCCGAACCACGCCCCACCAGCAGCCCAGCGTTTTAACCACTAGGCTACCCAGGGTACCGTACGCATTTATCTAACAACCAATTTCATTATTGTGTGGAAGGATGAACAGCTGGATTTTGCTGCTCACCTCCCGCCGTGACCGGATCTCGATCCCGGGGCCGATGGATTCGTAGTCAGCGACGCTAACCACTAAACCACCGTATATATATGTACGTTACAAAAGGATAAAATGCAAATTACATTCGCTAATTTCATCTCCTATTTTGGCTAAATCGTTCACAAATTTTTCACAAAGTTTTAATTGTAATTAAAAGTACAGTAATAAGAAAATCTTAAAAACATGACTTATTAAAGTCACTCAATCTGTAAATTAACTGTAATTGAAAGTTGTATACTTTCCTAACTAGTTACACATTTCTAGTGTTGCAAATATTATATACTGTGTGTGTGTGTGTGTGTGTGTGTGTATAATATTCTGTGGAGCTTATACCACAGACAGTACATAAGTTTTCAGCATGTTGAATAGATGTGCTGAGCTACCAAAAACTGGATAATCCGATTATGAATATCGAGGTTCGAAGCGGAATGTGAAGTAGGACGACTCTCCCTTTAACTGGATATATAACTTCAGCAAAGGTTCTTCGTGTGGAAGGAAAATGTACGTCAGACTATTCATAATGGGAAAATGGATGAAAAGTCCTGGCAAAAACCTCTTTCATAGACTTCTCTCTCTCTTCATATATATATATATATATATATATATATATATATACTGTATATATCATACAGGAACAGTGTAGGAAGCAAATAGAGTGGAACAAAATGGATTTTGAAATTTTCCAGTGTTGTAAGGTTACTGAAGGCTGCCTAATGCAGTTTTCTCGTATCAGAATCTCTTGTCCAGAAGTTGAATATAGAAATGTTTTGAAGATAAGGAAATATACCGAGGAGTTTTACTCTTTTAAATATGCTTTATATAATATATATATATATATATATATATATATATATATATATATATATATATATATATATATATATATATATATAATATATATGTGTGTCCCATAAGTCTGGTCTCGTTGGAAGATTTATTTTAAATTAAATTTATAAAAATAATACATGAACTAAAACAAATGTTCAAATTGATGTCTTGTTTTCGGACCTTTTTTGTTGTAAGGAGTTAAAGTAATTGCAGTGAGTTACACTTTATAGGAAAAGGCCTCCGCCTTTTCCTCAGGAATGTAACTCACTTTAGTATTAGCCATTGCGTGTTATTCTACCTGCAGCCAAAAAAAGGTCCCAAAACAAGACATCAATTTGAACATTTGTTTTAGTTCTAATGTATTACTTTTGTAAATTTAATTTAAAATAAATTTTCCTTTGATACTGCACTTACGGGGGCACCCAGAACGAACAAATGAAAAAATGAGGTAACCACCCGGGAATCGAACCCGGGATCTTCCGATTGCCGGTCAGATATGATCAGTGGTTATCATATCTGACCGGCAATCGGAAGATCCCGGGTTCGATTCCCGGGTGGTTACCTCATTTTTTCATTTGTTCGTTCTCCCTCCTCATCTTGCGCGGAATGTTCTCCGATACAAGCGTCGTTCTTTACGTTGATATATATATATATATATATATATATATATATATATATACAGGGTGGCACAAAAGTCAGGAACCATAGGCACATTTTATTAAATTATAATAAATGTTCGAATTGGTGGCCTTCCACTTGGAGACACTTTCTGACGCGTTGAATGCATGATGTTTGAACATTCCTTAACACATTGGTACTGATTTTGGCACACTCAGATGTGATTTTATCCTTTAGAGAACGTATGGTTCTGGGTCGATCAGCATAGACTACCGACTTGAGATGGCCCCACAAGGAAAAGTCAAGAGGCGTGAGGTTTGGAGACCTAGGTGGCCATTCGACGGGTCCTCGCCGTCCGATCCACTTGCTGGGGAATGTTTCATCTAAAGAGCTCCGGACGATGGTTGTGAAATGTGGTGGTGCACCATCCTGCTGAAACTGCATCCGCCCGTTCTGCCACTGGAATGTCGTCCAGTATGGGCATTAGAAATGTTTGCAGCATATGCAGATATGTTTCACCCGTTACATTGCCGTCGAAAAAGTACGGACCAATTAACCGATCCCCCCAGACCGCAGCCCACACCATAATTCGTGGATCGAATTGCGCGTCCTTCCTCCATCCAGTAGGGGTTCTCATTGGCCCAATAGCGTGCATTATGCCTATTGACACCACCGTTGAGGTGAAATATCGCTTCGTCGCTGAACACGTCTTGTGGTTCGGAACCCACGTAAAATTGTAGGTCCCCTCCGCCACCACGGAGGACATACACAATACACAATTACGAACACAATTAGGTAGACCAGCCATGAGTGGATCCCAGGGTCTTTGTTGGTCTGAAACATTATAACATGATCCTTCGTTGAAGCTGTCGATGTTGTAGAAACCACTGGCAGAACTCTACACGACGGTCTGTGTCGTCACCGTGCAGTTCCCGAACGAGTTGGACTTTGTAAGGGTGGAAAGATTTGTTGTAAAAATTCGTTGAATGGATCTTCCGGAGACACCCATTTCATGAGATAACTTTCTTAAGGACTTACGTGGGCTGTTTTCGAGGTGATTGAGTACGTTAGTGATGTTGCTGCATCGGTTGAACTTTTTGGCCGGCCACTACGCGGCCGATCATGAACACTTCCCGTTTCTTTGAAGCGAGTGAACATTTTTCCAACTGATGCCTGAACAACTGGCGGCCTCTCAGGGTGTTTGTCATTAAAAGCAGTAACAACTGATCGGTGTGTGTTACCACGCCTCGCACACATTAAAACTATCTCAACCCGTTCATCTACAGTATTGTCAGTTTCTGTGCCATAGGTTCAACAACAAATCTGAAAAGAACAAAACACACATTAAAACACAAATTATTAAAATGTGCCTATGGTTCCTGACTTTTGCGCCACCCTGTATATATAAATATATATATATATATATATATATATATATATATATATATATAGAGAGAGAGAGAGAGAGAGAGAGAGAGAGAGAGAGAGAGAGAGAGAGAGAGAGAGAGAGAGAGAGAGACTACGGGGCTCCAATAAACCCTCGGTCTAGGACATTTTGGCGCTGGACGTTATGGCCCCGGCGATTTGGCGAAGGGGCTTTTCGGCGCTTGGACGTTTTGGCGACAAAATATGACTTTGGCGCTAGGATGTTTTGGCACCAGGAAATTTATTTTAAATAATGATTAAAAGAAACTAGTATATATTTATTAATTTAAGTTCAAAATTTAATAAAAACATTTAAAATTTTATTCTAAAAATTTGATAAAAATAAAATGAAGTAAAATTTTATTTCAATAATTGAAAGTTATGGGCAAGACCACGCAAATACTGTAAAGGTTCCCTCGCACCATATGATGACACTATTCTCAGGATTCTTTGATCTGCACGCAAATACTTGTTTAGCTTGCGTTGCGGGGAGTGACCAGCTATTAGTTGCTCGAGGTAAGCATCTCTTCCCTTTTGCACTGTTCTAATCCCTTCGATAAACTTCCAAATGGTTGGATGGTGCATGCTCAACTCTGCATAAATTCGCCTGTGGGCTGCCTCTGCGTGATTATTCGTTTTATCCTCTTCATTCAAAGTTCTCTGATAAAGATTCCACATATCCATAGGAAATATTGGTGGGCGTCTTCCATTTCTATTTCTATTTGGCCGTCCGATGTAATTATCCTCGAACCAATTTAAGAGTTTCTGAAGTTGATCTGGCAAACAGTCAGAAAGCGCATCAACGTGGGTTTCCATGTCATTCACTGGTACAAAACTCAGAGATAGGATCATTTTAGCTTTGAGGGCGAAGTCTGCGTCGTTATTATAAGAATGACTGGCTCCTATACTCCTAAGATGCTTATGCAGATTACGACTCAAATGATAAAAGCATCCTTTAATTTCCACCCCTGGAAAGACTTCTTTCATTGCTGATATGGCAGCTTGCTCAAAATCACACATTATGCTTTTCGGTGCAATGTTTAGCGAGATGTCTTTAATAAGTTCAAACATTTTAATGTACGTTACCCTTTGCTTGTTGAGTAGCAGTGCATAAATAATAGGGTGAACTACTACATGTTTTCTGGCCAATAAGACGTATACTTGTGAAAACAATGGTGGCGCCAAATTAAAGGTTACGTCGGCATACCATAGATCAGAATCCGCTAGTATTTCTTCACACCACTTTTTCCTACCAAAAACTAAAATCCTGTTAGAAGATGACCCACTATCTCCGAGTAGAAATTCTTCTACACTTTCGTTGCACGTTTTGTAAATTTTATAAGAATCTGGAATTTCGAGCTCAAACAAATTTACTGGATTGGGAGGAGCCTGTTGCATATCATTGCGTTTCCTTCGAATGATTTTCTTCAAGGAATCCCGACGAGGAAAGGATCCTTGGGCTGCTTGCGACACATCTGCTAAGATTTGATTGAGAATTGTTGAAGGTGCTTCTAACGTGTCCTCGGCACGGCGTTTCACGCTGGTTTTAACTTTGGCAACTTCGACTGATGCAGCCGTGGAAGTGTGGCAATGCTGATTGATTTCACTAATTACTTCCCCATTTTTTTGTGTGGATTCGTCCTTTGCATGTATTCTTATTTTCGCATCGCCAAAACATAATTGAGTTATCTCGCTTACTGCACTTATCAAACACATATATATATAACCATTATAAGTGAACTTTTCTTTGCCTTTTTTGCTTAAAATTTCTTCAGACATTTCAGGGGTACAATTTCACAAACGTAAGAGCCAAACACAGTTGGTTTATAAGAGCGAATTATGCTGCCAGACTAGAGGATAACTTAAGACTATAAACTAAACCATTCGAAAAAAAGGACATAAGCTCTGGAAGTGACCTTCACATCATTTTCTAATTTTCAAAGTGATGTATAAATAGTTACTCGCTTAAAATCATACACACGTAATTTAAAATTATTTTACAGTATTTTCTAAATAAGTATAAACATTTATAATCGGCCCTTTAAAATAAAATAACAATAATGCAGTGACGCCGAATCAATGAAAATATGTTTACAATATGACGTAATCACTCAAAACACCCGGCTGCTTCCCACCGCAGTCTTCTAACATATCAAACTGGGAACAGGAAATAATACACTGGGAATCTAATAACGCAAAAAAAAGCAATAAAATGGAACAAACAACGAATAATCAAACTTATGAAGATAAAATAAAATAAAAATAATGCAGCGGTGCCAAATCGCTAAAAATTGCTATGGTGCCAAATCGCCAAAACGTCCTAGCGCCAAAAAGCCCCTTCGCCAAAACGTCGGCGTCAGAACGTCGGCGCCAAAACGTCCCATTCCTATAAACCCTAGCCCCCCTTACAAAAGAGAATTTAATCCTGTATTTAATGAGAAACAATTAAAACTTGGTGTTCCCGCCATTGGCTTCCAAGACAGCCTGAATTCGCTTTGGGTAGCTTGCCAAAAGTGACGTGAATAGATCTTGATCGTTACGCAAATTTACTAAAACAGTTTCAGTGTGTTGCGTCATTGTATCCTTCGAAAATCGATTTGTTGCAGGTTCTTGAAACAAGAGACATTCAACCTTGTCCTTTATAACTGATCCAATGTGTTCACAGACGTTCAGGTCAGGAGAATTTCCTGGCCATTCTTCATTTCCAAAGAAATCGATCTCATGGTTCCGCAACAACTGTTGAGTGGCTAATGCCTTAAAGCAGGGGGCCTTATCGTGCGGAAGTGTGACCTGATCGACATCCATAACATTGTTTGGGTTTCTTAGAAAAGGAATGACATGCTGGGATAGAATAATATCACGAAAATACTGTCCATCCCAACTCTGACCATTTGGCTTCAGCACCCACATGAGCTTCTTTGCAGTGAACAAAACAAACACACCAACACAGTCTGAACTTTTCAATAATTCGCGATAATGTTCATTGTCATCGATTTCATCTGGTGTTGTGGCCCACACTCGATCATTTTGGTAGTTAGGCCGACGTATTACGTAAACAAAAAATTCATCGGAGACAGCTAAATGCATGAAATCATCCACATCCCAATCTTCAAGATAATGGGCAAACCACATTCTGTCATCGATGTTAAGTTGAGTTTTTCTTGGCTTTGGAAGTTCATGCCAAGGCTTTAAACCTTGCCTATGACGGTACAGTCGAATGATCTCACCACTAACGATCTTTCCTCTCAACACTTCGATCTCTCTCGAAAGTTTAGCACAGCTGTTTTTCCGGTTACGCGTACCGCTTTCATTGATGTCCTTTGTTTCCTGAGAGAGTGGCAAATTTGGGCGCCCAGATTTGGTTGTATCCATTTCACATTCATCCAAAGTTTTATTCCAATTTCTTTTGATGAAGTCCTCACTTCTTCACAACTTTTTGGCAACCCATGAACGTGTTATAAAGGTGGCTCCAGCATCACGAGCTTCCCGAAATGTTATTGCTCGTATGCGATCTATCACACGTTGCCTCTCCGAATCACCAATTAATTGAGAAGCCATTATATTATCACTTTATCAGCTAGAGTAATTTTAATACCTGCAATAAATAAAGAATTTTATATATTTTTATAATCACTAAAAACTATTTCGATATAAGTAAACATGTAAGCTGCAAATTGGGGGGGGGGGGCTAAGGTTTTCTGGAACCCCTTACAATATTCGTAGACTGACTTCAATCTGTATTAAAATTAATGAATTGTTATTGTAGTTGTGTATAATAACAATTGACGGGTAACGAGTGGATTTCTGGGAAAAAACACGATAAAACGAGATATGCTCAATGGCTGCACATCAAAGAAAGGAAATGTCTGGTTTCCCAAATAATGTAATGGTAAGATGAGCTCGGGGGCGCAACCCAGCGACGCAGGGATGAAACCACATCTGCTTCACTTTTTATTTTTTATTTTATTTTTTTAGGGAATGTTAAAATGAAAATGTATATTACGAGAGGTAAATAACTTTTTATTTTTTAGTTATTTTTCCCCATTCCTTTCGCCTATACGAAATCTCCCTGGAGAATAGTTGGTAAAAAGTCACAAATTGGAACGAAATATGTTGTTAAGAACTATATCGCTAAAGGTCGTCGGTTACCATATATACTCGTACTTCAAAACTTCATTTTAATGTCAGTTTATAGATCGTTTGATTACTGAACTGTGTGTGTGTGTGTGTGTATTACCGTTCTGACAAACTAATTTGGCTACCTAATTAAAGGTGACAGATAGTATGTTCTCAGCTCCTGATGGATGTTGATACGTTCACAGGTGCGCAGTAGGATTCATTTTTAAACCTTTCTGGTGCCCGCACCAAGAAAAATGTTTTGTGAAACTAATGCATTTTGGCTTTAAACTCACAAAAATAGTTGATTAACTGTTTTGGTCACAAAACAATGTTAAATTTAGGCAATGGATTTTTGTAAAATGAATTGTGTAAATTTGCAGCAACATATTTTGTTAGTCTACATTTCTTATTTGTAATGTTTACTTTACAATTATGTAGAATTAATGCAGTTATATATTTGACTACAACTTTTTGTTTGGGGATCAAATGAAAATTGGTTTGTAACACTTGAAAATATGTTTATATGTTTATTGCGATTTTAAATACAAATTTAATACCTGGTGAAAATTTTCATTTTCATTGCGTAAATCTAAAATCGCATTAGCGTACGTTATCCGACTCTGATGATCTTGTGGTTTGGTTAACCTTAGTTTTGCTTCCGCCCGGATTGTTCATTCTGACGAAGGTCAAGCTTGTCACTCCACCTTAGACCTACAGATTAACGTGGAATCCGAACCACGCCGCACCAGCAGCCCAGCGTCTTAACCACTAGGCTAGCCAGGGTACCCATTTATCTACCAACCAATTTTTTATTGTGTGGAAAGATGAACAGCTGGATTTAATTTCTTGAGGAATTTGAATTTTGTACGGATAGAGAATGATATTCTCTCTCAAAATTCGATGTAAGGAACTTCTTGAAATGTTTAATTCCTGGCTGCATCGTCGGACTGATGTGGATTTTCCTCAACGCTTTCACGAACCATCTCAACCCGAGTTGGACTTCGGTTTGTCCGATGACGCCCAGTCCGTGGTTCGTCTCCCTGACCCTTTCCCATACAAAATTTAACGACGTAACGTCGAATAGCTCGATCAGAAGGAGCAGAACGTGTGTTGAATTTTAATCGAAGAGCTCTTTGAGCAGCAACGATGGAAGAGTTGTTTGTCAAATAAAATTCCACAATAGCCACTCTTTGTTGCACTATCCAGGATTCCATTTTCATTAATCGCAGCAAAGGTACTTTAATTGAAAAAGGAAAAGAAATAAATGAATAAAAAAAAAAGAAAGGTTTTAACCAAATAAAACCCCTCCAAGACTTCTGGGACACACACACACACACACACACACACACACACACACTACCAGTCAAAAATTTAAGTACACCTACTAATTTCCAATGTTTTGCTGCTTAGCTCATGACATAATCTTCAAATGTAAACTTAACAGGTACTAGAGATGAATTTGCTTACCTGGCTTTCATATTGTATGCTTCAGTGCATCTGCTCTATGCAGTGTGTTGTAATACAGAAGCTTCTTCAAAATAGCCTTCAAAATGTGTTAATTGATGTGTAGCATGCAACCTAAAATTAATGCCATTAGCTCTGCACAAAGGTCCAAAAACAGTTTAAAAGTCCTTACTGGGGTAGTGTTTTTCTTCAGGAGTATGTTAATACATGTGTTCAGTTATTAACATGCACTGCAGGTCTTTACATATAAAATCCTTGCAGAGGAGCTAACTGTGTAGTTTAAGGTATATTTCTGTGTTTCAAAAAGCAAAACTGGGTGCCAAAGCTCAGTTAACAACAGAAAGAAGACAGTTGATTGTAACTTTGAGAAATGAGGGCCAATCACTGAGCAAATTGCAAAAAAATTAAAAGTTTATGTGAATGCGATTGCTTGTGCCATTAAACGGTACGAAGAAACTGGTCAAAATAAGGACAGAAAAAGGTCAGGGCGACCAAGAACCACAACAGACTCAGAAGACAAGTATATCCGAGTCACCAGTCTGCGCAACAGACGCCTCACAGCACCTGAAATCAAAGCCCAGCTGAACAACTCCAAAAGTACAACAGTTTCAACATCAACTGTTCAGAGAAGACTAAGAGAGGCAGGATTAAAAGGGCGAACTGCAGCAAAGAAAAAAATGCTGAGACTCCAGAACAAAAAGAAAAGGCTAGCCTGGGCTAAAAAACACCAAAAATGGACTGTTGGGCAGTGGAAATTTGTCCTTTGGACTGACGAATCAAAGTTCGAAGTTTTTGGATTCAAACGCAGAGTATTTGTGCGGCACAGAGCGGGTGAAAGAATGACACAGCAGTGTGTTGTGCCAACAGTGAAGTACGGTGGAGAAATGATGGTCTGGGGATGTTTTGCAGGGGAGCAAGTTGGAGATCTCCACAAAGTCACTGGAATACTGAACCAACGTGGCTATCACAGCATTCTACAGCGCCATGCCATCCCATCTGGACTGCGACTAGTTGGCCAACAGTTCATAGCAGCAAGACAACGATCCTAAACACACTTGCAAGCTGTGTCAAAATTACCTGAAGCAGAAAGAACGGCAACATCAGCTCACAGTTATGGAATGGCCAGCACAATCCCCGGATCTGAACCCCATCGAGCTACTGTGGGATGAACTGGATCGACGAGTGAAAGCCAAGCAGCCATCCAGTGCTCAGAAGCTCTGAGAACTCTTACAAGAGTGCTGGCAGCAACTTTCACCAGACTATCTTCTTTATCTTGTTGAGCGCATGCCTCAAATTTGTTTTGCTGTAATTGCTGTGAGAGGAGGCTATTTTGATGAATCTAAAATTTAGACTTTGCTTTTGGTAAATTGTTCTGATTTGTTGTTATTTAAGTTCCTACGTTTGTACTTATGAATTTGTGTCATGATAACTTAGTTAATAAATAAAAAACCTTAAATAAAATTTGAAATTATATATATATATATATATATATATATATATATATAATATATATATATATATATATATATATATATATATATATATATATATATATATATATATATAATATATATATATATATATATATATATATATATATATATATATATATATATATTATTTTTTTTTAGTTCGGGAAGAACCGATTCGCCTCTATTTAAAGGGCATATCTCAGCGGAAAAAAAAAAATATATATATATATATATATATATATATATATATAGAAACGACGTAAATAAGGAGCGTCTCTGCACACGGGGAAGAGAAATAACGAATAAATGAAAAATGAGGCGAACCGCCCGGGAATTGAACCCAGGGCCTTCCAATTGCCTGGGTTCAATTCCCGGGCGGTTCGCCTCATTTTTCATTTATTCGTTATTTCTCTTCCCCGTGTGCAGAGACGCTCCTTATTTACGTCGTTTCTATTCATTTATATACTGCGTGGTCATTGCAGTTATATATATATATTATATATATATATATATATATATATATATATATATTGTGTGTGTGTGTGTGAGATCATGGAATAAAAGCACACAAACTTGAGAATACAGGAATTACTTGAAAATTTGGACGATGTATGTTTAATTTTCTATCTCAAAGAGCGCAAAGAGTGGTAGTAAATGGAGTTAAAACTGAAATCTCGCAAGTTATCAGTTCCGTTCCATAAAATACAGTATTAGCTCCTTTGCTGTTTATCATAATGATTGCGGACATTAATGACAATGTCGCATCGTTTTTCGCGTATGTCACAAAGATATGCGAGGAAACATGAAATGGAAGTGACATGGGAAAATTACAAAATGGCATTGATACATTATTCAAATGGGCGGGGAAGACAACAATATGAAGTTCAACGAAGAAAAATTCCAATTCATAAGATATGGTAACAAAAAGGAGCTACGAAATAAAGGATGCGAAACGCAACGAGGCAAACGGATACAGTAGACCCTCACATTAACGTACACTTTGGGGAGAGATTGTGGTCGCTAAAGTGAAATTTCCGCTAAAGTGAAGTACGTAAAACCCCCAGTTTAACGTACCGGGGAAAGTTAAAGTGAAGTACGGACGACCTCCACTTTACCGGACTACGGGACGTTAAAGTGGGGTTTTCCGTAATCAAAATACTTCAGTACAGTTACACATGTATGTAGAGCCCTCGAATCTCCACATTCAACACATAACATGAAAATGCATACATAGACTTACCTACTTATGAACACTTGCACATGTAAATATTTATTTTTATGTACTCACCATATATAGTCAATCCTCTAAAATATCGTCGGGAACTTCTGGTGTGATGGCCGGAAAATCCAGGTCTGGTGTGAGGGTCCGGTAGGATGGCTGGCGAAGGAGTACTACTGCTAGTACTTGCACTCTCAGGAAACTGGAGTGGTGACAGTGAAGCCAACACTGCTGCTAGTACTTGGCGTTCGTGACGGTTCGGTGGGCAGTGAAAGGTCAGACATTCCGCTTGAAACGGAGCCTCGGCGTGAAACGGGCGTGGACGTGCATCGGGGCTTGGCAGCAGGGGGCTTGAAGAAATCATGAATTTTCGTTTGCTTGATCCTTTTGTTTTGACTGGCAATGATTTCATTTCGGCACTTTGTAGTTATAGTAAGGGAGAATATTAGGCAGTGCCGTAGTCTCATCAATGAATTTCAGCAGAACATCAGCAGCGCCTCTTGCCTGGCTCAACGTAGTCTTGGGTATAACCTTGGAGACATCTTCAGCGTCCTCGTCGTCATCAAGAGGTTCATCGGTGGATCTGTCTTCAGACCTGACTGAAATGTTGGCCGCAATTTCACTTTCACTAAGATCTTCGTACCCTGGGTCACCATTGTCAGCATCAAGCCATTCCACAACTTTGTCCTCTGTAGCCTCTGTTTTGCCTGCTTGTTGGAGAACACCCAAATAGTCCTGTGGTTCGAAGCCCTCGAAGTCTATTTCCAGGTCCTGGATGTTATGGAGCAGATTCTTCCAGGCATTGCGCAGAGTGGACTCCTTGACCTCGTTCCAGCTGTCGGCCCAATTGTAGATAGCAGACTTGATGTTGTAGGCTTTGAAGTTCCTGAGTGTCTTCTCAGCCCTGTCCTCTGTCATCTTCAGAGATGACACACAAGCACTGCTCCAATTGCTTGGCCCTGTAGATTCTCTTGCAGCTCACTATCACCCCCTGGTCCATAGGTTGTATTACTGACGTGGAATTAGGGGGAGGAACATAGCTCTGATCTTGCCATCCTCACTTGCGAGTTCCTCTGCACGTGGGTGTGCTGGCGCATTGTCTAGCAAGAGGACAGCCTTCACATCTTCAGGGCTTACTTTCAAAACATGTTCCTGGTATGCCTTCACCTGCTCAACGAAGAACTTGTGGAACCATTCGTGGAAAATAGTCCGCGTGAACCAGGCCTTCTTGCTGCTCCTGTAGATGACTGGAAGTTCGTGCATGCAATCCTTGAGTACGCGAGGCTTGGCTGATCTTCCAACGACCAAAGGCTTCAGTCTATGCGTTCCTTCAGCATTTGCGCAGGCCAACACAGACACACGCTGTTTGTCTGTCTTAAAGCCTGGAAGATGTTTGTCAGTTTTGTGGGCCAGTGTATTTGTGGGCATACTCTTCCAAAATAAGCCCGTCTCATCGCCATTATACAGCTGGTAGGAAGCAACCCCAGCCTCATCAATCAGAGTCTGTAGTTCGCACCTGAACGACTCCACTTGAGACAGGTCCGCATTGGCTGCTTCTCCCAAAAGCTTTCTGTTCGATAAGCCATGCCTGCACTGGAAACGATACAGCCAGCCACCACTTGCTTTAAAGTCCGTGTCGTTGAACTCCTGCGCGAAACGCTTAGCTGCCGACTGGATGTCGATTTCTCTGACTGGAACGTTCTTGGCCCGTTGCTGCTTGAACCACGTATACACAGCCACATCTACGTTTTTCTTGTAGGACGTGTTCAAGCGAGACCGTTTCGAACTCCTGCCTCCGGATTCACTGTCTAGCACATAGGCGTGTATTTCGTTGCGCTTCTGCTTGACTTCGTAGACGGTGGTCTTGCTTATCTTATGCTTCTGCATAACAAACGCTGCACTTAACCCTTGTTCTATGTCAGCGAGAATCGCTTTCTTCTCTTCAATGGAGATCGTACGCCTTTTCTCTCTGACACCGGTAGTACCACTTGTGGACGCCATTGTTCAGAAAATAAAGTTTGTACGAGCAGGCAATAATTAAGTAAAGTATGTACGTACACTGTTAAAGCACAGACTATCACTGTACTCCTATATGTACTGCTATTAACTGATAAGTCACTTTGAACTAAAAAAAATGCTATGAACTGATAAGACCTGTGTAACACAATAATAAGAAATAAAAACATATAACCACATACAGTACATAGGACTACATACATACAGTATTCATAAATAAATGACATTTAAATATATAAATATAAATAATTATATGTAACATCACACAAAAGAACGCCTAACATGCACAACACTTGGAAGCGGCACCATGCACATACACAACCACTCGCCACCACTGCCCACGCAATACAACAGGAAACAACTGACCGCAACCTTATCCGAGGGCTGGTTCCAATAATATTCCGGTGGCGTCACCTTCACTTTAACGACTCGGAGTCCGCTGAAGTGAAGTTCGGTGATGCTAACAGACTTTTTTTATCGGAAATCTTCACTTTAACGACCTGTATTACGTTAAACTGAATGTTAACGACCAGACAGCGATTTAGTCCGTCCAAGTGAAGTTTCCGCTAATGTGAAGGTCGTTAACGCGGGGGATTTCTGTAATACCAAACCCACGAGTCAGGGGTATTGAAATAACGTCGTCCGATGCAGAATTCAAAGAACGCTACAACATTAAAATTACAACCGCTAGAAAAGTAATGAGAATTATCAAAAGGAGCTTCCCCAGCAGAAAAGTAAATTATGCTAATATTATGGAAGAGTTTAGTATTGGCAATAATTGAGTATTGCTCGGTACTCGCAACCCCGTACAGAAAACTGGACATTGTAAACATAGAAGTTGTACAAAAGCACTTTTACATCTAATATAGTATAAGAAACGAAAGATGAAGACTACTGGTCTCGACTACAAACCCTGAAACTCTACTCTCTGGAAAGAAGACGCGAGTGATACACAATGATATGCATATGGAAAATACTCGAGGGATGTGGATCAAACTTTAAAAATGAAGTAGAAACACATTGGAATAAGAGAAGTGGTAGATTCTGTACTGTCACAGCTGCGGTGGGAAAAGGGTCCATGAAAACAAAGATGAAAAATACCCTCAGAATACGCAGTCCAAAACTCTTTAACATGCTGCATAAAAAACTGAAGAACCTCCAGCACATCAGCGAAGTGCAACTTGTGCAAAGTTCCTGACCGGCCATGTGTAACTGGCTACAAGGGTAGGAGGAGAGTGGAGACCTACTCTTTCTTCCACCAAATCCCGCAAATGAGGCGGGATGCTGCATAGCGGTCGACCGTCGGGTGATCTTGAACAGTCGTTCGAAGACATCAAGTAAGACCCAAGTAATATATACAGTGTATATATATATATATATATGGTAATGTTTTATTATTTTTAATACCTTCCGATCAGCTTAAAATGATTTAACTAGTTTTTGAGTAAAATATACTTGTAGTTTTTATCGTCGTCATCAACGTAGAGTAAATTACATCATACTTTCGGGTGACTCATCCCTCTTTATGGCCTCCAAATGTTACCACCACTTCCTCACAATATCACATTTGTATATGATGAATCACACTCATAAAGCTTTCAGCATGTAATTATTATTATTATTAACGTTATAAAACCAAAGAAACGAAGCCGGTAATAAATATTAAGTCGGCCTAGAATCGCGAAGGCAATGTGTAAAATAATTCAAATACAATGTTAGGTTCTAGGCTATTTACATCTGAGTGTTTAATGTAATTTTGCCTAAGCCTTGGCTAGACCTAATGCCTTCTGCAAGATAGGTCCGAGGTAGATCAGCCTAAGCACTAGGTTATCCAAAGTTTAATTTTAGAGATTTGGCTGTTTTGAATAATTGTTACGCAACTCAATTTGTAAACGATTAACCAAAATAAACATGCTTTTAATTTAAATGCAGTTATACATGATAGCGCAAACCTCGCTACAAAGGGCGGTTTGCATAAATTTATTATAATGCATGCATTAATTACGTCACGCGAAATTTCTTCTGCGCATGCGCTAATTTTTTTTTATTTATTTTTACTAAAATATATTAAATTATTCTGCAGAGAGTAATTTAATAAAAACTTAAATTAATTTAATTAATAAGTAAGCAATTATTATATTCATAACTATATTACAATATTACAATATTTACTTACATCATTATGGAACAAAATAACGCTGAAATCCCTCTGAAAAATATCTTTTCTGAAGACACGCTTTACAGATTTTACGAGATGCTTAATGGCACTCCTACACCCTTATTTTATTAAATTATAAAGAAATTTTATGAAAATAACTTTAAAATTTAATTGAAATTTTTCGTGTTCGAACTATATAATAGCCTTTGGACCGCCCAACATAAATAAATAAATCTCTCCCCACACATATGAATCATCACAAGACGTAAGAAGGTCCACTCGACATAAATTGATGGAACTTCACTCATAGATGGATGATCATAATTCGGTGTGTTTGTAACAAGATTTAGGTCCCTGCATTTAAGGTCAAGGCCACAAATACGGGTCAAAAGTAAAGTGGAGGTACATGCCATAACTTTTGAACCATTCAACCTAAATTGATGAAACGTCACACACACAAACACACACACACACACACATACATATATATATATATATATAATATATATATATGATGAATAAAACCACGAAGGAAAAAAGAAACACAAAGGGGTGCTCAAGCGCTTTCGTCTAATGACATCCTCAGGAACACTGGAGTGAAAGGACAGATCAAGGCAATATATAGGTTACAAAAATAAACATACATACATACATATTCACATATATATACATATATATATATATATATATATATATATACATATATACATATATATAGTAAGCATAGAAAAAAATTGTGGGAGGAGCCAACATTTATATGGTCACAGAAGAATAAAGAAATAAAAATAAATATATATATAAATTGAGAAAAAATTAATTACAAAATAGTGCCTTAGTGATATATATGTCACAGCCTAAATAATCATAAAGAAATAAACAGGCAAATAAAAAAA
>JAJOZX010001798.1:0-12500 GCA_023014485.1 Bathynomus jamesi | reverse complement strand
GTGAATATGTATGTATGTATGTTTTTTTGTAACCTATATATTGCCTTGATCTGTCCTTTCACTCCAGTGTTCCTGAGGATGTCATTAGACGAAAGCGCTTGAGCACCCCTTTGTGTTTCTTTTTTCCTTCGTGGTGTAGTGAATACTCTTATTTTAGTTTCAAGATAAATGTTAATTTTACAGTCTTGAATTTCGGAATAGTATAAATTCATTTTAAATTAGTTACCCCATTATAATTCAATTGTGAACCACATTAATACTAATTTTATGTATACTATATTATTTTATTGTATGTAAACATAATTAATTATATATCACAATTGTCAGTTAATTATTTATATTCAAATATTTTTTTAATTTAATACCATGTCCATTTTGCAAATAAATAATAGAAAACCAGAGGTTATATTTTCCACCTTTGGTACTGTCGTAGTTTCGCCTAACGGACTCAATACGGCTAGTGAGATAATCACTGGTTGGCACTTAACTAGCGGCAGTGCTTATGGCTACATCATCCAGGTTAACCTATACCGGATAGATGCGCTACGGTCCCAAGCCGTAGCTTGCCTAGGCCAACGACGACGACGACGTAAACCAACAATTGATGACCCGGAGCTGGATTACCCCTTCTACCCGAACGACTAGGACTAGACTGTAATGTCGTTCGTGCCCATCACCCCCTTCACCCGAACGACTAGGACTAGACTGTAATGTCGTTCGTGCCCATCACCCCCTTCACCCGAGCGACTAGGACTAGACTGTAACGTCGTCGTGCCCATCACCCCCTTCACCCGAGCGACTAGGACCAGACTGTAATGTCGCTCGTGCCCTCTGCCCCTCACCCCTGCCCGTACGCTCTGTGCCTGCGCTCGTCTCAACCTCCACTCCTTCGTTGGGAACTTGTCGTCTTGCTTGTACGTTAGCAAGCATAGGAGAAGATGCCTGACGACGCTGGTGCCATCTCCCACTTGAGCGTAAAGCTCCCCGTCTTCTGGCCGGGTGATCCATTTATTTGGTTCCACCAAGTGGAATCACAATTCAACTTGGGAAGGATCACCGCTAGCAGGACAAAATACGATCATGTTTTGTCCTCTCTACCAGCGAGCATCATCTCTGAAGTCCGTGACGTCATCGTATCTCCTTCCACGAGTGAGGACCCGTACAACGATCTGAAGTCTGCCATCCTGCGCCGCACCACTGTCTCCGAGCGTGAGAAACTACATCAGTTAATCTCAAAAGAAGAACTTGGAGACCGTAAGCCCACTCAAATGCTGAGGGCTATGCAGTGCGCTCTAGGCGAACGCGCACAAACCTTCGATAAGGACATCTTTAGACAGTTGTTCTTGCAGAAACTTCCTCCATCAGCTCAGCGTGTCTTGGCCACTATGGATCCTGCTACTCCAGTTGATAAACTAGCAGAAACTGCCGACAAAGTAGTGGAGATTGACACAGCTCCGGTCAACAACGTGAACACACAATCGGAACTGGAGTTGAAAGTGAAAGAGTTAAGTCAACAACTCAACCACGTTTGTTCTCTGCTACAAAATCAACGGCAAAGAAGCCATTCTCGGTCAAGATTTACGAAGAGGCATCGTTCGAGTTCCGGGAAGATCTGCTTCTACCACTCGAAATTGGAAAGAAGGCTAGGAAGTGCATCTCCCCTTGCAATTTTTTCGTCGGAAAACCCCAGCAGCGAGTCCTAATGGCGTCTAGTACTCGCACTGCCAACCTGTTATTCATAAAGGACAGGAACTCTGGTGTCAATTTCTTGGTTGATACCGGAGCGTCAGTCAGTGTATTCCCTCAAAAATCTGGTCATACGCACTCGGAATCTCCGCCTCTATACGCTGCTAACGGTTCACGCATACCCACGTACGGTACTCAGTCGCGTGAACTAAACTTGGGCCTTCACCGATCCTTCAAGTGGATTTTCATCTGTGCTCAAGTGCAGCATCCCATAATCGGCGCTGACTTCCTCCAGCATTTCAAACTCCTGGTGATCTTGACAAGCGACGCTTATGCGACCAGGCCACACTGCTTTCTGTTCTTGCCAAACAGGTTGCCCTTCCGGACGCCTCGAACTCTGCACTTTCCCTCGTTCCCCCTAATTCCATGTACAGTGCCTTTTCAGCGATATCCAGAATTCTTCAACCAATGCAGAGGGTGATACCATTAAGCACACCATTACCCATCACATACAACAAAAGGTCCCCTGTGTTTTGCAAAACCCAGACGTCTTGCCCCGGACAAACTGAAAGCTGCCAAATCGGAATTCCAGCTTATGATAGATCTTGGGATAATAAGACCTTCCAAAAGCAGTTGGTCCTCTCCCTACACCTGGTCCAGAAGAAGTCAGGAGACTGGAGACCATGTGGGATTACCGGTTTTTGAATTCGAACAACCATCCCGGACCGATATCCGGTACCAAATGTCCAAGACTTTACTTCTCTTCTCCACGGCAAATCTATCTTCAGTAAAATAGATCTCGTTAAGGCTTTCCACCACATTCCCGTAGAGCCTTCGGATATTCCCAAGACTGCAGTTTGTACACCATTTGGGTTATTCGAATTTTTGAAGATGCCGTTCGGGCTACGGAATGCTGCGCAAACCTTTCAGAGGTTTATAGATGAGGTCACCAGAGGCTTAGACTTTGTTTATGCCTACATCGATGATTTGCTTGTGGCCAGCTCAACGGAAGAGGAACATAAGGAACATCTTTCACTCCTCTTTCAACGCTTAGAACAATACGGTGTTACTATTAATGCATCTAAGTGTGTGTTTGCACAGCCAACCTTGGAATTTCTTGGTCACACGATTTCGCAGCACGGAATTACCCCCCTTCAGGACAAGTGTGAAGTGATAAAAAATTACCCTATGCCAAATAATCAGCGTGAGTTACGTCGGTTTCTAGGTTTGGTAAATTTTACCACAAGTTCATTAAAAACTGTGCTAGTGTTCTTGCTCCTCTACACGCTATGATCACACACAAACGCAAGGTAACGAAATTGGTATGGTGTAGCGATAGTTTACAGGCGTTCGACAATGCCAAAAATGCTATCAATAGTGCATTGTCTCTGTCATTTCCTATCAGTGATGCCCCCCTAACTCTGTCGGTCGATGCATCAGATGTTGCGATCGGTGGTGTGTTGGAACAAACCATTCACGGTCAACAAGCACCCATCGCGTTTTACTCGAAAAAGCTGCAGCCAGCCCAAACGCGTTATAGTACTTTCGGACGTGAACTTCTTGCTATTTACTTAAACGTGAAGCATTTTCAACATTTCCTTGAAGGCCGAGAGTTTTGTGTTTTTACGACCACAAACCTTTGGTCACTGTCTTCAATAAAAACAGCTGTAACCACTCTCCCAGAGTCATCAGGCAACTCGATTATATCTCGCAATTTACCACAGATATCCGCCACATCAAAGGTGTCTTGAACACTCCAGCGGATGCACTTTCAAGAATAGAGATTACTTCTGTTACCCTCAGCTCTACACTGTGGAATGCTATTGCACAGGATCAAGATAAGGATACGGAACTACAAGACCTGCTCAGAGAAGACTCCACTCACTCACTTTCCCTCAAGAAAATGAGTATGCCAGGATTGTCTGTGCCCCTCTATTGCGACGTATCAACAGCTGCTATTCGCCCTTATGTCCCTCCATGTCACAGAAAAGCAGTCTTCACGGATCTTCATAAGCCCTCCCATCCTGGTATCCGTGCTTCGCAACACCTGGTTACCTCTCGCTTTGTTTGGCCCTCGATGCGGAAGGATGTCAAACATTGGACCAAACGTGCCTTGCCTGCCAGCGTGCCAAAGTCCAAAGGCACACCAGGTCCCCCTTTGACGCATTCCCGCCCCCATCCCAGCGATTTGAGGTAATTCATGTAGACATTGTTGCCCTCTTCCAGTGATTCAAGGCCAACGTTATCTGCTCACTGTCTCGACCGCTTTTCCAGATGGCCTGAAGCCATCCCACTTCCTGATATCCAAGCGGACACTGTTGCAAGAGCCTTTCTTCATGGATGGGTATCAAGATTTGGATTGCCGACAAAAGTCATCACTGACCAAGGTCGCCAATTTGAGTCTTCGCTTTGGAAGAAGTTTACCAGCTTGTTGGGTACAGTACATGCGCATACCTGTGCGTATCATCCGCAAGCTAACGGCCTCGTCGAACGCTTCCATCGCCAGCTGAAGTCATCCCTTATGTGTCACGAAGACTCCCATTGGATGGATAAGCTTCCACTCGTGTTGCTTGGTATTCGCTCTGCATTTAAGAGTGATCTGAAGACTACAGCGGCCGAACTAGTCTATGGAACAACACTGCGGCTACAGGTGGCTACTTCACTGCAGGGGATAAGTCATGTGATCCTACGGAATTCGCTCAAACACTTTCCTCTCACATGCAGTCCCTTCAGCCTGTTCCCCCTCGATTGACTAGCCAACAGAACATCTTTGTTTCCCCAGCCCTCCAGTCTTGCACCCACGTTTTCGTTCGTGTACCTGTCCCAAAACGGCCTCTCCAATGTCCATATGACGGACCCTATGAAGTTCTCCGACGTACGCGCAAATCATTCCTCATCCAGCGCGGTTCCAAGGTCGACAAGGTTTCTATCGATCGTCTTAAGCCTGCGTTTTGGAATCACCTTAAGTGAGGTACATGTAGCTACCAAAAAGGTCCAGAGGAAATCAGTGTCGTTCGGAACTCTTTGAACTTCCTCTCTGGTGGGGGGTGTGTAGTGAATACTCTTATTTTAGTTTCAAGATAAATGTTAATTTTACAGTCTTGAATTTCGGAATAGTATAAATTCATTTTAAATTAGTTACCCCATTATAATTCAATTGTGAACCACATTAATACTAATTTTATGTATACTATATTATTTTATTGTATGTAAACATAATTAATTATATATCACAATTGTCAGTTAATTATTTATATTCAAATATTTATTTTAATTTAATACCATGTCCATTTTGCAAATAAATAATAGAAAACCAGAGGTTATATTTTCCACCTTTGGTACTGTCGTAGTTTCGCCTAACGGACTCAATACGGCTAGTGAGATAATCACTGGTTGGCACTTAACTAGCGGCAGTGCTTATGGCTACATCATCCAGGTTAACCTATACCGGATAGATGCGCTACGGTCCCAAGCCGTAGCTTGCCTAGGCCAACGACGACGACGACGTAAACCAACAGTGGTTTTATTCATCATAAATACTTTTCACGTGTCACTTTCGTGAAATAATTTTTCATATATATATATATATATATATAATATATATATATATTATAATATATATACAGGGTGGTGCAAAAGTCTGGACCCATAGGCAATTTACTATATAAAAATATCTTTCGATTTTTATAATCAGTGGTTTACGTTAACAAACCAAGAACAATACAAGCGCTAAAGGATAACATCACAACAGAAATTGAAGCCATAAGAACGAATATTACTATGCTTACAAATGTGCAAAGGTCTTGTGTCAACCGAGTAGAAAAGTGTTTGGAAGAAGATGGACATCAATTCGAACACTTATTGTAAATTCTGAACTAGAACGTTAAATTTAACATAATTTAGTCACTGGTGTATGGTTAATTAAATTTCATTTCATAATAAACTTCCTGCAGGCCACACTTTTTTTCCATATAAACCGCCTATGGGTCCAGACTTTTGCACCACCCTGTATATATATGTATATGTGTATATATATATATATATGGATACTTGTAGTCATAACTGTTGTGACTAGGAGCTTAATCTTCCTAAAAATATACTGATCGAAGTTAAGGATGTTTTCTCAAGTGATATAGTGGACATAGATAAGCACACCGGACAAAAAATTAGTCACCCCTAATACACCGATAGTAGGAAGTTCAAGGTCACACAGAGGGCGCTGATGTAGCATTGGTAAGTGACAAGTAGCGGTGACGTAGCACACAGGATCAGATCTGTTTCGTGAGGTGGTGAAGAACAAAGTGTGTGTTGGATATAGTCTGCAAAATGGGTCGTGAGGCAGACGTTACTCAGTGGCAAAAAGGAGCAGGGTACCACGGAAGAGGCCGCTGTTAACAGCAAGTCACAAATTGGCACGTTATAAATGGGCTCAGAGGCACAAAAACTGAACTGCGGCAGATTGGAAACGTGTAATTTGGTCCGATGAGTCCCGTTTTTGTTTGTTCTCCAATGATGGGAGGCGACGAGTACATCGCAGGTCCAATGAAGCCTTTAATCCTGAATGCGTCGAAGGTGTTGTTCAGGCTGGAGGTGGTTCCGTGATGTTCTGGGGATGTTTTTCGTACCAAGAAATGGGCCCTCTCGTTCCAGTGACGATGAATTTGAACCAGCAGGCGTACCTCCGCATACTAAATGATGAATTGGTACCCTTTGCCCTACATCTCCAGGAGCAGCATCACATTGCCACTCCTGTCTTCCAAGACGACAATTGCCGTGTGCACAGGGCGAGAAGTGTGTCTGAGTGGCACGACGAACATTCTGCAACACTGTCTCACCTCGAATGGCCCGCCAAATCCCCTGATTTAAATCCTATTGAAAATCTGTGGGATGATTTGGAACAGAAAGTGAAGCGCAGGAATAGACACCCACGGACTCTGGCGGAACTTCGGGACCGGCTGATGAACGAGTGGCAGCAAATCGATGTTCAGTACATGCACAACCTCGTAGAGTCTCTGCCTCGCCGGATTCGTGCGGTTATCAAGGCCAGAGGCGCCGTCACACGTTATTAGGTACATTCTGAGAGGAGTGACTAATTTTTTGTCCGGTGTGCTTAGTTCTTCAAGATTTCGACCTATCTACAGGGGGCTGACAAAAGTAAATAGACACTTTTGGTTTTTCCACAGTTTTCTGTTTGATAATAAAAGTTAAATAAGAACAGATTTATTGAATGAATATATTTAGAATCGTGTTGCTTCCCCCTTTCAATTATATAAGAATAGCACACGTTCTGGCATTCCATTGATGAGCTTTTAACATTTGTTCTTGAGGACGGTCATCGTGGTGTCTATTTACTTTTGTCAACCCTCTGTATATACACCAGAATTTAAACGTCCTATATGAATACGGACTTTTTTTTTTAATTATTATTATTATTGTCTCGCCAAATTTGTACCGACAACATGACCCCTATTTCCACCTTATTTGACAGTGAAGTGAAAATATTGAAATAGTCTTTGGATGAACGTGTTTCCACATCAGCGTACATCAAAACCTCCAGATGTGCATGGTTGAAATTAGATATCACTTTAGATATCTCTCTATTGGTAAAAATAAATATGACGATATTATAATTATCGCAGTTATTACAATAATTTTATCATAGAATATACTCGTATAAATCTTAATTGGACTATTCATTCATTCATATTTATATGTATCTAATTTGGCCATTCATTAAGAGATAAAACATTTTTTTACTTCACAAGTACGAGTTGTTAAGTAATTTACATTGTATAAACATCATAGTAAAAAGTGTTAATTAAGTAGGATATAGAAACAAACTTGCATTTGAATATCAGAAATATGTAATAGAGTATATATATATATATTAAAGATATGTATAAATATGGGACAAAGAATTGATAGTTACGTAAGAGGAATAAGACGAGAATGTTTAATCCTAAATGACATTGAAAATATTTATTATTATTATTATTATTATTATTATTTATTATTATTATTCCTTCATTAAGAGAGATTCCAACAGTTAAACGTTTTTTTTTTAAATTCATTTACATATTATTATTTTTAATCATTGGTTAAACCATTACATATTTTCAATCTAATTTAGCTTCATCGTAGAATATGCATCACCATATTCCCCAAATTCGAGTCTTACCGCTTCTCTAGCCTATTCTTTTCGAATGTTATTATGCCCTTCATAAAGAAAGCATTTCCTATCCATGCTAAGCATCTAATGCCAAGACGGTGATGTCGGAGGACTGTACTCCGATTCATTTCTCTCGCACAACCGATGTCAACAACAAAATCCTGACTGTTAGTTCATTTGCATAATGAGCCAGAAGCACGCACTTCTCACGGTGTCGTTGTTACACCAGTCTTATTTGTCGCTTCACCGCGTTACTTCCTTTCTCTGTGTTGGACTCTAAGTATATTGGTAAAGGATGCATATGAAATGGCCAGACGTTAGCAGTCTGTTATTGTGCCATATTTCGAGTACCCGACAACGCAGGGCTCATGGCAAACGAAAAATATCGTCAGAAACGCTTGCCCTCGCCGATTCAAACATTATTTACGATAAACGTTGTTTTGTAGACTCTTAAATTAAAAGACTTATAGATTACTAGACCATGTCAAATTCTCCATGCAGAAGACGCAGTACATAGTCAAATTATATTGGTATGGATGAAATTACTGCGCTATATGATCTCATGGTTTTATTACCGAAGTTTATTACACACACACACACACACACACACACACACACAGAGTGGCGTTCATAAGTATTCGTATAGGGAAATATTTCAGCTCTATTCGTCATTATCTTTTGTATTATGCATAGTTATGAACTGTTTACCGTTTGTTTGGAAAAATTATCAAATAACAAAATTAGTTTAACTCCAACATATAATGTAAAACATCAAAGAATTTGAGGTGGAAAAAAGTTAAAATGCAAAAGTTTTCGTACATTTACTTACAAAATTATTTAATACTTTGTATGCCCATCTTTTGCTTGAATGACTTCAATGATTCGTTTTGGATATTTTTCTACAAGGTTTCGACATCTCTCAGTAGAAATTTTAGCCCAATCTTCTAAAGAAAAATGTTTCAATTCATTTAGATTCGAAGGGTTTCTTCTTGCGGACAGCTTTTTTCAAATCAAACCATAAATTATTGATTAAATTGAGATCTGGGCTTTGACTGGGCCACTCGAGAAGTTTGAAATTCTTTTGTTTGAAACCATTTCATGGTGCTCTTACTTTTATGTTTTGGATCGTTATCTTGTTGCAGTACGCAGCTGTGACCCATTTGCAACTCCCGAACTGAAAGCAATATATTTTCTTCTAAAATTTCCTGATATTTCTTCGAATTCAAGATTCCACTGATGACGACAAGCTTTCTTGGATCAGAAGTACTAAGGCATCCCCAAAGAAGGAAACTACTACCGCCATGTTTAACCGTTGAAGGAATTCTTTTCCTCGAATGCAGTATTTGATTTTTCGCCAAACATACCGTTGCTCTTTCATCGTGAATAATTTAATTTTGGTCTCGTCTGTTCAGAGAACTCTCTTCCAGAATGCAAATCCATCATTTTTATGAGCCTTGTCGTAATTTAAACGAACTTCTTTGTTCGCTTTTCGTAGCAGAGAGTTTCTTCGTGTAACTGTTCCACGCGGACCATTCTTTCTCAATGTACGACGTACAGTAGAAGAATGGACATCGATCTTAGACAGCCTTAATGTTTGGCAAATATCACCTACAGTCACTCGTGGGTTCGCAGCGGCCATTCTTTGAATCCGTCTAGCTGTACGTTCTGAAATCTTGGAAGGTCGTCCACACCTTGGTAGAGTTTTGATTGTTCCAAAGCCTTTCCATTTCTTTATAACTGCAACAACCGTCGTAAATGGAATTCGAAGTTCTTCTATCTTCCTTTAACTCTTTCTAGACTCGTGTGCAGCAGTAACAGATTTCTCAAGATCTGTAGACAGCTCTTTACCACGACGACCCATTGCTTACTAATGGATTGTACAGTCGTCCGTCTTCCATGAAGATTCACAGAGAAAATTCTATAATTCAGAATTGCCAACAGTCTCTAATCGATGAACATCCAAGTACTGATACAAATTTTTAATCCTTCAAGCGTAAGGTGAACACGCAAAGTATTAAATTAATTTATTTGTGTAAATAAATGTACGAAAAGTTTTGCATTTTAGCTTTTTTTATTTTCCTCAAATTCTTTGATGTTTTACATTATATGTTGAAGTTAAACTAATTTTTGTATTTGTTAATTTTTTCCAAATGAACGGTAAACTATTTATAACTATCCTACGCATAGTACAAAGGTTAAGGAAGAATGAACTGAAATATTTCTCTGTACGAATACTTATCAGCGCCACTGTACTAATGACATCTATAAACACGAAAGTCTCTCTCTCTCTCTCTCTCTCTCTCTCTCTCTCTCTCTCTAATGTTCACTTTCGCGTGTCTTTGTTTTTATTTCCCCTCTAATTATATTGACAACTGAAGTTTTCTATCGTTCCGTCAAACTCATTTCTTGAACATTTTATCTCATTTTGTTTCTGCTCAAATTTCCAACTTGAAGCAGAATTCCACGAAAGTAAATTTAAGATGATCATCACGTACGTGTATGTATTTGTGCTCGCGCGCGCGTGTATATGTATATATTTGTATGAGCGCTCATGGCGCAAGAATTGTTTGATCAAAAATAAATAAATGAGAAGAGGAAAATTTAAAAGAAATGAGTATATAAGAGAAATTGTAACACGTATATGCGCGTGTGCTCTTCGGGTCTTGCGTGAACTCCTTCGTGTTGGAGGATCTTCTCGTAGCAGCTTCTAAATTTATGCTATGGAGAAAGGGGTTCTCAGAAATCAAAAACTGGAAAGGATTGTGTTGATGTATTTCGCGCCTCTGTTTTTGAAAGCAAGGATGCGTTGGCAATATCTGGAGACAATGCGAACGGCTTATTATTCCTTGAGTCATAAGAAGATTCTGCTCAGATTCTCACAAGTTTCAAATAAATAAATAAATATATATATATATATATATATATATATATATTATATATATATATATATATATATATATATATATATATATATATATATACACATATATATATATATTATATATATATATATATATATATATATATATATATATACACAGGGTGTTTCATATGTCTTGAAACATCGGAAAGATGTAGAAACAGTATTATAATTTTATGACAGTGTTTTATTTTCAGCATACTACTGGGTGTGTATAAAGTAACTCAAGTGAAGAGACAAATCAGATTTGAATTATATTAACGGAAGTAAACATGGACGAGTAATACTTATTATACGTGACTTTATAACAACTGTTCGAGAGCTTAAGACAGACTGAAATAATTGCTGTTTACGAGTTAAAAAGTTGAAACTAGTTTAAACACATTTAAAATCGGATTTGTCTCTTCACTTGCGTTACTTTATACACACCCTGTATGACAGACGGTGTTCAAATTGTTCACTCTGAACTTCAAGACACTTCATTACTCGTAACTTAGAGAACAATTGAGGAATTGAAAGTCAAGATAAGATTAGAATTGTAGCGAATTTCTGCTGAAACAATCAGAAGTGTTTAGAGAGGTTGCCAGTTAAGAGTAATGAAGCGTCTTGAAGTTGAGGGTGAACAATTTGAACACCTTCTGTAAAGCATGTTGTACATAAAACTTCGTCATAAAGTTGTATTACTCTTTCTACATATTTCCAATGTCTCTAAACATATGAAACACCCTATATACTTTGGTTAACCTTGGTTTTGCTTCCACCCGAAGTGTTCATTCTGACGAAGGTCAAGCTCGTCACGCCACCTTAGACCTACAGTTTAACGTGGAATCCGAACCACGCCCCACCAGTAGCAGCCCAGCGTCTTACCCACTAGGCTACGCAGGGTACCCATTTACCTATCAACCAATTTATATATAGATATATATTAAAGCGATGTGGTTTTGGGTGATTAGTTTTTGTTAACACTTTTTTATGGGAAAGAACATAGACTTTTTTGTTTTTTAATGTTGGACAGTCAGTCAGTTTGATTGCTCTGCTTTAACTGCAGCCATTGATGAGAAGAAGCCCAACTCTCATACGTAAGTATGAGACTGCAAATGGAATTAAAGCTTTCGATGCTTCAGACACCAGTTCTGGACACTAACTTTTCCGTGTTATCCAAAATGTACAGAAAGTCTTCTGACGGGAATGACAACTGCAGGGTCTTGTCAAAAGAAAGTTCAATTAAATTATCGTGTAGGTTTCCCGCAAGTTCGCCAGATTCTATCCCCTCCTCGCTTCAGTGAACGAATTAAGTAACCACTTCTTTGGAACTTTCTGTCGTCACATGGAAATGGTTCGAGAGCCGTTTTTTCAGATCGAGCATGTTGCATCATTATTTAGGGAACTTTCTTTTATGTCAAAAGTGGGGTCGCCAACGCAAAATAGGTTGATAAAAATCACCGCTGTATGGCCTAGACCTAACCTTAATTGATATAATATCTTACACGCATGGTAAATATTTATCTTTGTTTTTATAACATTTACCAATATTTTATTGGTAATATAATTATCTATATATTTGATTTAAAATATAAAAGAAGCTGAAAAAAGTTATTAAGCCTATGCACTGTATGAAAAATAATTTATTGAAACTCATGTAATCGATTTTCTGTTGGATACATAAAAAAAACACCACAAAAAACGCATGTTTTAAAAAAATAAAAAAATTAGGAGAAAGTTTTT